>OZ020482.1:2721384-2878409 GCA_963971345.1 Andrena flavipes
CAGTCCATACAGTCAGCACGGAGCAGCGAGGGCTCTACCCTCGATTCCCTCCAACGGTCCACCGCCACGCTAAATAGGAGAACGATACACTCCCACGATCGACTCGATTCCATTTTCCTCCCTCTTAGCCGCACCCTACTCGCTTCTCTTCCGCGACATTAGCTCGGGCTCGTCCGTTCTGCCAGCACCGAGAGCAACCAAAGCGACCGTAAATTCAAAGTCTTGCGCCTCCGTTGACCAGGATCGCATCCCCCTTTGCGTTTCTTCTTCTCGCGCGGGGAAATATTTTTACGATACTTGATCCCGTTTCTAACGGAACGGACAATTTGGAGCATTTGGACCGCACAGCCCTGGGACCGGAATCCTTTTCGGAGTAATAGGAACCCTCGAGGATCGAAGAAGCGTCGTTTTACGGGTCGAGGAGGACGACGCGAAAAAACCGCTCCGAGCAACCGGACCGTTCGTGACCTCGATGAGCATGGTGGTCGGGAGCGACACGGGTTCCCGGGCTTTCTCACCCGGGAACAAAATCTGGACGAGAATACGGGTTTTCCTGGGCGATCGACGTCTGAAATCGAGTTTCTCCGAGTATCACGGATCCCACGAAACGCAAAAGGCAAGCAAACGAGTCTCGGCGCCGCGGCGCACCGCATTCGGGACGTCCCGTTTCGGAACCCACGGGAACTCGTTCTCTCCTTACTTCCTGATTCTCGTTTGCTTGCTCCCTCGCGCGATGGTCCGTCCGTTTCTCGAACCGTTGCAACCTCGCTAATATAAATTCGCTATTCCAGTTTGCCCTTTTCGCTTCGGCCGATTCCGGGCGAACGTCCCCGCCACGATTTCCGTTGTGCGAACGAATTACTTCGATAGGACGTCGCACGCGGATAAACGCGTTACCGTGCGCGCGCTCGAGCCACGGAAGATGAGAGCGGCGAAGGGGCAGGTATCGAATTGAGAGCGCGTTTGCGAGGATCGATGGAAAGGTGAACGGATCACCTCCGGAGATCGTAATGGAACACCTTGCGGTGACCGTGACGCGTGGGTGGACAAGTGGCCTGGCCTGGCCGATCCGTTCGTGGTTAAAAGCGAACGAAACCGGCTGCACTCGACCGGCGAAGACCGGGAATCGAAACCCTGCCAGTGTCGATGGCTCGACTGAGTACCACTTTACCAACCAGCATGTGTTCCTGTCTCGGATTTCAGATTCTCTTCTCCTCCTCTCCTTCTTTTCGAGGAAGTCGACACGCTCGCCTTTTCGTTTCTACTTCCAATCGGATCGAATGCAAACGACACCAACTTTTCGCTCCCCTTGCGATTACCTATTACTTACGTATGTAGGTACCTTACTTGCATAGCCGAAGCGGCGGATTTTATTTGAAGTGCGTCAACGCGATCAGCGATAGAATTGCTGAGGATCGGGGCAGATCCCGATTGACCAACGCGAAATTACATCTTAGAAATGGAAAATTTAAAAGATCCTATATGGGGACGCTTTGTCACCGTCGTCGAACGTTTCCCGAATCACCGAGGATTCGGTCTCACGGGTATTTAGGTAGATTTTCCCCTCTATTCGTGTCGTCTCGAATTCGAACGCACGAAGGCACGAAGGCATAAATCACGATCCATGCGTAGTAGGTAGGTAGGTATGCTGAACGCGTCGCATAAAATGTGCGCGCAGGTTCTTGAAACGAAACAAGGGTGACCTGTCCTGTGAATGAACACTTAAGCCGCATGTCTGTTGAAATTAATATTCAAAAGTCGTTATTTAATCTCCTGAATGTTATTGCTATAAGCGAACCTCGGAACACCATTCTAGCAATTTTTGATAGGCATAACTTTCTTTAAAAATCTGGAGGATTAAATTCTATTCAGCAAGTATGTGTCAAGATAATTAAATAGACGTACAGAGGAATACTGAATAATTTTTGGAGAGAATCCCAATAATTTGAGAAAAGTAGTAGACTTTTTTAGCGACACTGTTGGTATTTTTATCGGTGATTTGTTAGCCACTTTGCTTTAATGTCGGGTAGACATGCTCGATCATAAGCCTAAGCAGACTAGTATGCGTATAGGGAAAGGACGGTCACCCCCGTGAAAGCCTTCCTCGGTTCGCTTCGGTTCGCTTCGGCTAGGCTCGATGGGACGGAGGTGCCTGTGGTCACGCAGCTGTCCCATGTCCAGATGTCCGGTTTTCGTCCACGGGACCACGACTCGCTGTGAGAAAACAAATCCTTAGGGTCCCTTCTTTCGTTGCCTTTCTTCTTTGTCTTCCTTCACCCTCCTTCGTCGCGTCGCGTTCCCTCTTTCTCGTTCCGCTTCCTTCGGTGGATCCCCAACTCACATTAATTACCCCGCTCCAGGACGATCCTTCTGGATTATCCGAAATTTAATACATGACCGTACACCCCGTTGCGTTAGTTCGCATACTATTATTGAGTAGGTACCGACCTACATACAGCTACGAAAACGTTGCGCCAGGCCAGTTCAACTTTCCCGTTTCGAAAACTCTCAGGTGAAAATTTACAACTTGTCGTACTGCCGATGGCGAAATATTGCGCGGCAGTGAAGCTGAAAACATGTACCGATAAGTAGGCACGTACTTATCGAGTCAATGATCCCTAATCGGTCTATCTGGCGAACGAAGACCAGTGTAGAGAGAATAATCAAAGGACAGGCGCGTAGGTACACGCTAATCGATCAAATAGAATTCGTTGCGAATTACGTGGCCATTATCTTCCCGTGTACTTTCAAATCCTCTTAGTTATTTCGAATCGCGGGACGCGTACGGAGCGATACGACCTCGATTGTCCGAATCGAACGTTCGTCTTCGTTAGCCTTCTTTCTCTAGAGACCGCGCTCCGACTCTTCTTTTACTTCGCATAATCCTTCGTAGCTATGCTTCCCATCCAGTTAACGAATAGATACCTACGTCGGTTTATGGTTGGGTAAAAAATTCTTATAACTCCCTCTCAAGATCATACATTATCTTCTATGTACAGGAAATTATCCGAGATAGGTGGGGTAGGGTGAGACTAAAAGTCCCTCGGACTGAAAATATATATTTTATTATTAAATAGTGGTTTTGTGTTAGTTGAGCGATTTTTTTAGTTTTTAGTTCGAAGTGAGCCTCTAACTAATATTTTTATTTTTTTGGTAAAGGAGTCAAGCTTCCCTTTCAATATTATATACCAAAAATAATTAGTTTAAAAAGTATTTGTTGAATTGAAAAGTGTTGCTTACTTATTTAGTGTAATATTACCTACACGAAAAGGCATTAGAGACTTTCTACCTTATGCAATGAATTGTTATCCTGCGCTAGTATTTTATGGTACAACTCGACAGAAAATAACAGTATCAAGAAACGAACTCCGTGAACGTAAAGCATATTAGTTATAGTTTATACAAAATAACTCCAGATATCTCTAGATTGTTAATACTTACGTAGGTTTATACGAAAAATGGGACTTTTAGCCCCACCCTGCCCTACTTTACATAACTGTAAACACGCGACTATTCAGTCGTAGAATGAACGTAGTAGGGTTGGTGCTGTACCTATCGAGCTCCGGTTTTTTGTCCCCGCAATAAGTCAAGCTGCCTGAAGAAAAATCTGTAGCGGCTTGCAGCGCATAAATCAGCCTCCTCTTCTACCACTCGGATTATCGACAACGATCGGCCTAATCTTCGAAAAAAAAAATAGTAAAGTCAGGCTACCAGCTTTCGAGCGCGCGGGATATCGATTTTATCGATGTCGTAACTCAGCCCCTTATCTCGTTACGGACGCTCGACGATGAGCACTACTAAACTAAATATGGGATACTGATATAATGTTCCAGGCAACAAGATACGTATAGAAACAAAACTGTCGGCCATCTCTATCTTAAATTCATAACACAGCCACGCGTTTTTGTAATTATGACAGGATTTTGGATGGAATAAAATTTTCGATTCTGCTGTATACAATTAATTGTAAGTGTAGCTATTGGAAAATCGTGAACCTACCACGTTGCTGGTCAGAGTTCTGGGTTAGCCAGAATGAGCGGGAGATTTCTGTCTGGGCTGGGCAAGAGAGTTGGCGGACAAGGGACTAGAGGTACCTAAATGCCCGAATATCGAAGGTGTTGGGTAGGAGTGGCTCGGCTATTATTAATAAGGCGCCCATTACCTGTAGAAGAACGATATAGGCTGAGGGATGTGGAGAATAGGGGTTTGGAGTGGCGCGAGACCCTTCGCAAACAGAATAGACATTGTAGTAAGGTGAATGTCCCCGTTTCTGCTCATTTTGTATTTGTCTTATTCTTATAAGTGTTACCTATGTACTATAGTCGCAACAAAACAGATACCGTATTGTGCTCTGAATTTAGATTTTTTTGCAAATAGAAAACAGGTGAGTAGATTCAGGGTCAAGTGAATCACCATCATGCCCGCATTTCTACTCACCAAAATTTTAGTATTATCTCACAATTCAATGTATGCTGTAAACTCTCCGCATTTTATTTTTTGTTTATCATTATTTTATGCTTTACTGTTGTGTTATAAAAACTCTCCATAAAAGATGTAACTTATTTTAACGTGAAAAGATAACATATTATGTGAGCAGAAATTGGTACAAATGGTGAATAGAAATACAGACATTTAGAGCATTGTATTTAATTACAAATTACTAATAGTTAAACATTTTGAAATATTTTTCTTCAATAGTTTCTCAATTGGGTGCTTTATTATTAAAGAATTAATCAATTGCTCTGCAACTTTTGATCCCAAACAAATTTTTTACACCTTCTTTATGACGAGTAGCCTCTTAAATGAGTAGAAATTGGAATATTCACCTTATCCTTTCACTCTGCCGTGTACTCGTATCTACAAGTACCTACGTTATACCTATTTACCTAATTATCAAATTTGTAGTTGATCAACTAAAAGGAGTCAAGCATAATGAATTCGACAAAATATCGATCGTGCGTAGCATAGATACCTGTATGTTTGCCGAAATCTCGAGGGCCTCCTAGAATCGATAGACGATGCTGTTTGCGTATCTTACATACTGCGTTTGTCGACGTCCGATCGTCGGAGATGCAAGACGTTCCCGCGAAATCTTGAGTCGGCTATTAATTAGGGACCTGATGCACTATAATTAGGCGGCACGTAATCAGATCGGCGAATGGAACTGATACACCTCTAGTCCTCTAGTTACGTCTAACGATCCCCTTGGTGACAATTCATTAAGGTGTCCGGGTGGCATTAAATATTATCTTTGCCCGGTCCCCGTCACAGACGGAGTCGGAGTTTACGTCGATTGTCGAGGGTGCAAAGAAAACGAAAGCTGAACGAACCGAAGGACAACACCTGAACCGAAAAGTCGTTGCTCGTCTCGAAGTGCATCGACCGTTCCACGCGGGCAACGTGAATTGCCAATCCGAAGGGCACTTACCGCCCGGGCCAATTCTCCCGCTGATTAGTAATATTGTGGCCTGATGAACCGAGGGCTCGAGTCGTCGCGTCGCGTCGGTCGAGTAGGAGATGAGTCCGTAACCTCGTTACCAACCCGCCGGCGATGCTACTACCCCAACTATAACGCGAGGATACGCTCTTCTCGCCTTCTCTCCGGACCCCTGGAATAGTGCAAGACGGAGAGACGCACGGAGAGGCAGAGAGCAGCGAGAATAGATGAACGGGCTCGAATGGTTAAATGGATGGATGGGTGTAGAGATAGAGATAGGGGGGGTTGCAGCAGGAGACAACATCTGCGTTGAACCTCGATGACGTGGGATCAGAGTACTACGTATAATTGCATTCACAACCAGTTGCACGCACCCAATTTTTCACTTTCACCCTTGCCGTCCAATTCTAACGATACGTACAACGCTCGATCCGAGAGATCGCGGATTTATCGAGCAAGTACCTAATTCGAAGAAATCGTTGAAAATTGCACGGAGAATAAAAGACGAGGACGAGTTGAATCGAAATGGTTGAGATTTGAGAGGCGTTGGCCGTTGCGAAGCGTCGCGCAGGCTGCACCCTCTATTTTGCTAAGGGCTATTGTAAAAGCAGCTAACGCGAGCTATGGGCGGTGCGTGATTTCGAGGCAAAAGGTTACGAGGAACTCGTCATGATCGCTGGATCGGAAAATAATGAGCGGTGCGATGGCCCGATTCAATGACTGAGAAAAGGAAGCGGGGTACAAGGGTTGCGACTGCGGTACGCCACTGCACCGGTTACGAAGAGGTAGAAAACGACGGGAGTAACTGTGGGGTGAGTCGCGACAATGCTCTAATCAAATGTCACGAATCAGCGCCATTATGCGCATCTGCGGCATGAATTCATAAATACGCCTGGAGGCGTTCGCCTTTGCTCCCCGGTGAATATCCATCGAGAGATTTGCCGGCGTGGCGAGCACCGCCTGTTCCCAGCTCCCATCATCTCCCACCTCCCAGCTCCCAGCTACACGCTCTCGGGGAGATTACAAAAATATCGATACCGGCATCGATGCGCAAATAGGTAACCGGGAAACGCGAGCAGGTACGGCAATTCGCGAAACCGCTTTATCATCGCCTTTCCCGCTTTTACCGGCAAAATTTCGCTCGTCGGTTTTTACAGCTTACGAAATAATTATCACGCACACCGATAAGCGGAACGCTTCGCCCGCCAAACAACTCTGTTGACTAAATACTTGTTTACGTTATCACGTGATATCACAATTAAACGGAGATTTTCTCCAATGAAACAAACACCCCGTCGCGTCTTTTTATTTGTTTCCATAACCAATCGCGACACCACAAGCAACTTTATTTATCAACCTAATAAATGGCAATGGATATAAATAGGTAGCGTTAATAACGCCTGATGAGTGGGTGTGCAGTTGTCGTAAGCTATAATTAAACAGTGCGCGCCAGTGAGGTTGACAGAATGCGAAACGCGTCCTTTTTTTGGGCGTAAGCCCGCCAGTAGGTACTTACAGCGAGGAGGCGGAATCCAGGAAAAAGCTCTGTCCAGGTTCTACCACGAGAAATGAAAAAATTCCAGAATGCCGTCGTAGAACTTTTCGTTTTCGCAGGACGACGCCGCGCCCGCACCGACGAGTAAAAATCATGCTTCGTTCTAATCCCAAAACTGGAAATCCTGCCGGTATCGCAAAACAAAGTTTTATGTAGTTGGCTCTCTCCTTCGCGTAGGTGGTTTTTCCAGCGAAAGCTTTTACCTACTAAAAATTTCCACGGTATTTTCGGCGAATGGATGTCTGATCCGAGAGCTACGAACAAAAGCACCGTGTCTGTGGTCGAACGATTCGTCCCGTGAATTTAAATCGAAGACAGGTAACGCGAGAAGGTCGAAAGTAGATAATTATTACGATACCTACTTTGGGGTAGGTGTGTTTACGTACACGTTGCGTATAGAACTTTAACGTTATTACCTGCTATGCATGCAACGAAGAAGAGACAATCTCTGCACGCCGTAGTAAACGTCGACACCATCGTCGCGTCGGCGTGGTAAATCGTGTGTACGGTCAGCAATATCAAAGGAAAAGAATATACATATTTATAAGGTACGTAGAACGGAATGGAGATGCATGTTGCAACATAAATACTGTTAATGCGCACCGAATAAAAGTCTTTTTACCCATTTTTCGTTCCACTCTTCCAGCGTATCGAGAAACCTTTCGACCCCTTTCGATAACCCAAGAGTCAAGGGTACACGCTCGCGCCAAAGTCCCCAGACTTTGATAGTGTTCTACGGTAAATGAAGAGGCGGAAGGTGGGGAGAGAGCAATACGACCAACGGAATTGTAAACGGAAGTGTGATGGAACAAGCGTGTCTCATTGCAAAAGCTATCGCTGCTCGAAGATGCTTTATAGTTGCTCGTAACGAGGGGATAATCAGAATACGTCGCGACAGCGACGTTCGTTGTTCCGTTGCAAACGTTTTTCGGTTGAAGCGTGACACGAGACACGAAAGGAGCGCGCGTGCGATGTTTAACCGCGGACCTACCTCTTGGAAAACGAACCACGCGTTGCATTACCCGCTTTGTGGTCGCATGCTCTTTTGATCTACCCCATAATTAATCCGCAGAGGTAACCGGAGACGCGTATGGGCGCACCAGGACCCACGGGGCCGCGCCGAGCCTCGCCGCGCCGGCTCATTCACCGACGAAACTCTGGACCGAGTTATTGAAAGGGTATCGGATAAGAGAGGGGAACGGAGCGAGCGGGAGAACGAGACTGTGTGCGTACATGCGTCCATGAGACAGAGAGACGGAGAGACAGAGAGAGAGAGAGAGAAAGAGTGAGGGGGTTCAAAGAGGGACCCGCTGATTAACATTTTAATCAGACCGAGTCACGTGCCACGCGTTCTGTATCTCTAACCGTAATGATCGGCGCGACAATGCGGCAACCCGACAAGCAAATATCTAATCGCGGGAAAGAGCCGTCTACCGTTAAGCTCGCTAAATCCGTCCACGGAAAAATCCGATCCAGCGTGGCGATTCAAAGGTCACGCATGCCACCGTTAGGCTTTTTTACCGTATCTTTTCGACGGAACGATTCATTTCCTTTTTCTCTCGAATATCTTCAGCTCCTCTATTTCCCGTCTCCCAGTGCTGGGACACGCGCGCCGCTTAAAAACAGTCACCGCTTTGAATTCGGGAAAGTCATTAACGCGCACCTGCCGCATAGGGTCTTATCCCGTTGCGATCATTTCCTCCATCATCCTCAACTCTTTTTCTTTCTAATGCATTAAATCGCGGTTGTTTTGACTTGCGCGGAGAAATTTTCGAACAACATTACGATACCATCTGCCGATTTGTGCATCGATACGAGCTTCTTAATAAAGGGCATCCTCGCCTCTGCTCGTTTCGTCTCCGTCTTATCGGTTTCTGCCCGAAACGGTGTTCGTCTCGCTCGGGGACTACATAATTCGGAGATGACGATGCCTCGTCTCGTCTCGTTTCATCTAATCTTGTAAAAGTGACGCCGCTCTGCACCTTTTCGGGCTAACGCGCCCCGCCGAATTTGCACATTTGCACATGTGCACATTTGCATGGGTTGCAGCTGCAACAAGCCTGTAATTTCAAGTTTTTACGAGGGAGGTCAAAGTGCGACGAACGTTACCTGTCGCTACCGTGTCAGTGTCCACTGTCCGCATCCATGTCCTATTCCTTTTCTCCCTCTGAATTCACGTTTACGGAACTTGGCCGCATTCCTTTCCCGTTAAGAAAATCCGAGTTTGCCTGGTGGTAGTTTCAGGACGAGGAGAAGAATATGTACCTTTCTATCTTCCAACTTCCAACCCTCCCCTGTTAAAGCGAGCGAGCGAAAATCTCCAGTCGATGAATTTCAACTAATTGTAAGTAATATACATAAGTCGGTACCTACTATACTTAATTTAGGGGGGATTGGTCGTTTAACCATGCGAGCAGATAATATAATCAGCGGGGAGTTTCGACGTTTATCCCGCGAAAGAGCCGATTCCGTGAATTGCGGAGAATGGAGTCTGTTGCGCAATGGGGGAAAAAGGTCGCGTGCTTAGAGGCGACGCGATGCATCGGAAAGCAATGCGAGATGAACGCGAAAACATATGTAGATACGAAGTAGGGGAGACCGTGGCAGATTGTAGCAAAAAGTTTTCAGTTTTTCTCGAAAGTTTTTTCCTCCATCAGGAAATAATTTGCGTGACTTACTACTTACATATATGGTGAACTCATTGAGTGTAAGTACGTGAAAAAATCTTGGACACTTAGACATCCAGCTTCATCTTAAACAAATCTGAACCTTTGTTACAATGTGTCCCAATCCAGGATAAATTGTAACACATCTGTTTTATTTATTTATTTTATTTATTCATTTAAACGGAAGCCCTTCATAAATAAAAAATGATCTAGGAGCATTTAAACTTTAAAAATTTGAGGAAAAACAAAATTGACTTACAAATACTAAAATTCTGGGCTATAACCATAAAATGAATACATAACGCTCGTTTGTGTCCCCAAAACCGACGATGCTTAATATCGCCAAGCATGCTGTGGGTTACCAGATTTGTCGTTGAAAAGATTTTACTTGTGTTACAATTTACCCCGCGTTACAACCAACCCCTGTCTCCCCTACTGCTCCCGATCACGCTCTCGACCTCTCAACGCTTATCACCCCGACCCGTTCCTTTTTCTCTTTTTCCGATTTCACGCTCTACCATCTTCCAACTGAAACTCAGTGGCTTCTTATCGAATCGGGAGTGCCTCAAAGCCCGTAGACACCCAAAGCGGTCGTAGAGTATTGCCGTAGTCGTATTTAGCTGCATACGTACATGAAATATCGTCTGCAATTAGTCGTTCAACACTAATATAGCATATAGTGCATCGCAATCTTTAAGCCGCGAAGGAGATTGCACAACTGGTTTCGTGCAAGTGCCGTACGACAAACCCACGCATCTCTGCAATGCCATTGAGACACTGGTATCCGACTTACTCATCGTACATACATACGACAGATCGGGCGGAAAATCATAACGTCTACCAGTACTTTTCCAGCTACATACTCGTCTCGATCGTCGCGCGTCGTTTGGCAGGATAGTCGAGCGCGTAAGTAGTCGAACGTTAAGAAAGGAAACAGGAGAGGAGCGTTGGAAGGGAA
Organism: Andrena flavipes; assembly: GCA_963971345.1. Taxonomy (NCBI): domain Eukaryota; kingdom Metazoa; phylum Arthropoda; class Insecta; order Hymenoptera; family Andrenidae; genus Andrena; species Andrena flavipes. Next base: position 2,732,001 of record OZ020482.1, read on the forward strand.
AAGTGTCCGGTTTCCAGAACAGGGAGTAGTCGCGACGCGGGGTGCACGTGGTGTTTCTAACGTTATCAGCGGCTAGTAAATCGTATCGAGACAGCTCAGAATCCCATTGACACGCGAGCCTCGATGAAAAACATCTGCTGGCTGGGGTAGGTACGCCACGCACCGAGCACGGCGTGGCTTCGCTTCGGCCGCGTCCAGCTTCCAAGGGACAAGGTAGGTATGCGCCTGGTGCCGTAAAAATTTTACTGCAAAAGTGGTTGGACGCGAAGCACGCGACGCGACGGAGGGGGGGAGAGATGGATGAACGGACCGCGAAAGTGCGAACGGTTTAGCAGAGGAGAGAAATCGAAGATCAGAGACACGGAGAAAGAGGAAGAGAGAGGAGGTGAGAAGAGGGACGGAGGTAAAAGAGAAGAGAAAGGGAGAGAATACGCCTAAAATAGGGAGCAATAAATTGTCCACTATCTTCGCTGGGTTAAACACATTAAAGCGTCTTGAGATAAGGCTGGCTGGCGGCCCGTTTGTTCACGGGGTTCCTGCCGACCGGCATGAAGGACTGCAACGTGTTATCCGCGCCAGGAAAAGAGAGGAGGACAGGGTGGAAGAGCGACGCGATCCTTCGCAGAGGGGAATATCCACCGCCTGCCCATCCGTTGCGTCGCACCGCGTCGCTTCGTGGCGGGACGGGACGGGACGAGGTAGCGGAGAGAAACGAACATGCCCAGACCGCACGCGGTTTCTCGGCTGGTAGATATTTTTCCTGTTCTCGTGTTAGACCACGAAACCGTTCTCATCGTGACAACTGCGGACGAGTCACTTCCAACGGATCGCGATTAAGTCGTCCTGATGGATACGAGGCGCGTTACTTTCGGCTGAAATTGAGTCGCGATGGTACAGAAACGACGGAGAAACGAAGAGAATCCTAAGAGTATGCCTACTTAAATAGGTACTTGTCTCATCTTCGCGCTCGAGACTACCGACGAAACTATCGGTGCTTTCTAGAAAAAGTGTCAGAGTCGCTGGGAAATATTCTAATGTCGAGGGTAATTTTTCGAGGGGTTATGTCCAAGTTGTCGAGGAATAATGGAGGCGACAGACGGCGACAGTTTAAGAGAGGCTCGCGAGAAGAAGGAGCTCCCTTCCCTCTCGAATTTGCAATTACTCCGCAATTAAGAAACGATTATTTTGCATAGACGACAGCGTGCTCGAGGCTGGAAGCGTGAATCGCGCCGCGTGTCACCAAGAACTTACGCCCGACTAATATTTTAACGAGCCTCGTAAACCGATTCCAAGACCGAGCCGAGCCGAGCCGAGATCTCGTCTCTCCGCGCTTCCTTCCCTTATCCCTCCAACAACACCCTCCAACTCATCGGGGAAGCCAAGCCGTTGAAGGAAAAACGTACTTTGCATATTCACCCCGCTCCCTAATATCTTTGAGGCGATTAAGCCTGCAACCTCAGCCGAGACACCGATTATTCGCGATCTCGTCGTTGATACAGATCGTCCGATCATCAGCTCCGAGACCGAGAGCGTCGGCGTATTTATCGCAAAACAGATTAAGTAAACGGATTCGAAAGATAGCTACGTAGGTAGCTGTCCTTTATTCTTCGAGCGGTTTGTAGTCTCGAACTCATCGGGTTACGACTTGCGACTGACGACGCACGGCGTTACGACGCTTCCCCGAAGCGTTTGTGCGTTGTATGCGGCGCGACGCGGCACGAGTCACCATGAAAATATGTCCAACCGACTCTGCGAACTACCGCGAAAGTCCGTTTTTATCTCGCTTCTCGGGATTTTATTGCGATCTTCAACTATCCCGAACGGATACTTTTTTTTTATCTGGAACGCAACGATATTAAACGTTCCGATCGTAATCGAAAGAATCGGAGGAGAAGCATCCGTGAGATCCGAGATCGATCAAGCTTTAAGGTTGTATCGGTTCGAGCGAGTGACATCTGCGAAGCAAGTTTCCTTCCACGGGACAAGTCCGTGCGACGACAGCATCGCGAATGCGAATCATCATTATTCGTGGAGAGCTCGCTAGGACACGGAGGCTGGACCAAGACGAATCAATTACGTAGCGAGCACGTACGACTGTTACGACTAGCCGTAAACGTGACTCGTGAAGAGCTCGTGATAGATATGGGGCAACCGCCACGTTAGAACGTGGATCCAAGCCGCACAAACTCCACGCATTGCACTTCCCACTATCATCGCCATCACCCCCATCACCGCCACTGAGTTCATTAATTAGCCGTAATAAACCGCGCAAACAGTAGAACCAACTGCGGACTACCTTGCAACTACCATTTTCAGCTCGTCTCCACAGTCTAGAGCCTTTCAATTCGAAAGTTCCATTGTTTCCCAGCGGATTCTCCCGCTCTCGTCTCGTTCGAACCAGCATTGCATTTTCGTAATAATTGAAACTCTGCAAAACCCTTCAAATTCATAGGAAAAGCACGAGCTTTCGAGAAAAGTGACGCACGCCGTAAGGGCGGGAAAGACAACGTGGATTTCGAACGTGCGAGAACAACGCGCTGAGAAATCTTTTTGCGGGCGGAATATTAGGACGTAGAATCCAGAATGATTGCCAGGATTTTCCGTACGGAAGGGCCTTTTTCTTCTCCGGTACTTGCCTGATACTCGATACTCGATACTCGGCACTCGACGTCGATCGCGCGTTGAGGCCGTTCAGCGATTGCCTCTTGACAGAACCGAAACGAGGGTACATCGAAACTTTGCCGGTGTTCTCAATCGAGTTTCGTATGCTTCCACATTGTGTCCCATCTATGCCCTGCCAAGATACTCGGATTTTCTATTACATTTTATCCGCAGAAGAAATCTTAACACACGATAATTGTAGGTAATGCATACCTACGCTCTACAGCGAATTTTCTCAAAAGTTTTACGCTGCTCGGCGTGGCGCGCGGTCGATGCCGCGCAAGCAAAAGGAAGCGTCGCGTCGCGGCGCGGCGTGAAAAACGATCGATGCCCACGGTTTCGAGACGAGAAAAGAAGGAAGGAATCGTGGACAAAAAAGAACAAGGGGGTGAAAAGGTAGGAAAGAAACGTTCGCCCGCTCGGTTGGAACGCGACCGGAACGCGGGAGGAAGAGCCGACCGTGGCGTGGGGGTGTTACTGCTAAAGAGGCAATTATGGGACTCCTCGGTAGAAGACGCTCGTAAAAGTTAGAGCGAGCGAGCCGACGAACCAACGAACAAGGAAAGTTCTCGTCTTTGAGAAGGCGAAACCGGCGAGGAGCGGAGAATAGAAAGAAGAAGGTAGATAAGAGGGATGAGCAGAGTAAAGGCGAGGCCGATCCCGAGCCTCTCGGAGATTTTGGCCCGAGGCGACGCGGCGCGGCGTGTCATCGGTTCGCTCTTCTCGTCATACCTCGCTGGAACCTCGAACCGTGCCGAATTTCTCGACGCCAGAGCTCAACAGCCCCTTCTCGTCCTCTGCGGAGGCTCGAGTGCACGTAGATCGAGATCGCCTGCAAGCGTGGCAACTAAATCCGTTCACCTTGGAACGTTGCGACGGACTTTTTCATTATCCTACGAACGAGACACGTTTCCGATAGAAATCGCCTTTCATTCGTCAATAATTAACGATCGGGGGAGGCGTGCCGATGTCGGAAGGCGATGGTATCGCGTTAGAGCTAGCAAGTTTGAAGTTTAAACGTAGGAAGTTTTGGTGGAATCGCGCGATGCCGCGGCTCTGGGCGGAGTCGATAATCCAGCGCGGCTCAACTTTCCGGAGCAGACCTTTCGGCCGAGGGAGAAGACATCAAGCTCGGACCAAGGGTGGACGACGGAGGGTAGATTGATCCGTGGTCACCGTACAACTCTCTCGATCCTTCCCCACCTTCTCCCTCGCCGTCTCTTTCTCTCGCTGGTTTGCGTTGCTGCCCGGCCACTGAATCTCAAACCCTCCAGCTTCACCACTCTCTCGTTTCCTTCGTCTGGTAGTCGGACGTCTCTGAGAACGCGTATATATATACATATGTATAGGTATGTATTTCGGTCGGAACTACTCAGGGTTCTCCGGTTCGTGTTATACCAGGCAGTCACCGGTCCACCCACTTCATTACAGGCACCCGACGAGAACGACAATGACAGCGAGGATGCTACGACTACGACTACGACCACGACCACTATTCCCTCCAAACTTTCCCTTCGGCTGCGCCCTTAAGTGAAATCCTGGCATCAATCTTGCTAACGACCTAGGATTAACGCTAATTTGTCGACCGCGCGATATTGCCGAATCGCCGAGATATCTCCGTCGACTCTGCCTCCGCCCCCTTCCTCCGTCTCGCCATCACTCTCCTCCCCCCCCCTCCTCCTCTACATTTTCTCGCTCCTCTCGCTGATCACAAGCTTTCCCCGCTCTGCCAATCCACCCGCGCCACTTTTCTCCATTCTCTTCCCCCGATTTTTTTCTTTCTTTTCTCTAATCGCCGCGGTTCCTTGTCGCGGAGGATAGCATTACGCGGCGCTGCGCCACCGTCTTTCTGACTTCCCCCTTACAAAATTAGCCTCGTTGGTTAATTAAATGAAACGCTTAAAGCCGGGAAAAAGCGTGCTCCGTTCTGTGGTCGAGAAGGAGCTCTTAAGGAGTGTGACCCGCCCGCATGCTCGATATTATTCAAGATCGTTGAAGATCGGTTGCCTCCCTACGGTGACACGTACACGTGTAGTCGCGGCAGGAGCTACGAGAGGCTCCACTCGAACCTGCTGATGACGCGGATTACCACAATGAACTTGCGATGCTCACCTGGCTTTTTCCACGAGAGCAGCGATTGTAGCTTGTCACATCCAACGCCACTCCACCGAGGCTTGTTGCCCGAGCCAGCATCCACCGAGGAACCAACGGTGTCCAGAAAAGATTTCATCTGTCATTCGTCTCTTTTCTAAACTTTTTCTCTAATAGACTTCCTAAACAAGGTAAATGTACGAGTGTCTGGCCATGTTCCAGCATCTGAACAGTATAGTTAACTTTCAATGTAAATAAAAGCAAAAAATAGTACCTCAATGCATATGTATTTAGCAATATTAATTAAAAGCATTATTATGGAAAGTTAAAAATCGTTAAGAAGAAGCCCAGGAATCTTGGAATCTTATAACAAAGATGTAGAATATATGGAAGAAGACTAAATTGTTTAAATTTCAATTGTTTAATTTACATTTATTTTTTATTTCATCTCCTTTTATCTCCTTTAAACTTTGTCAGGAAGAACGAGCGAATGAAATAAAAGATCGGTGGAGAATTAACGGAGATACGGAATTTTGTCCGCAAAAAGTGACTTTGGAACCACTGTGCGCCGTGCCGCGTTTCCTTTACCTCTTGACGTTGTGGCCCCTTCCGTCGCATCGACGCGACGCGACGCACGCGAGAGAAATACCTCGGAACATTTCCGACGAGTCGACCAGAAACGATACGTTCCGATACCGACGTATAGTACCTACGTACCTATATAAGAGCGATGAATAATCAAGATCCGTTACGCGCTTCTCCAGCAGAGATATCATTGATCGCGCATCGGTTTGACGCGTGACGCAGATAGCGACCAGTAATGTTATTCCAAGTGCTGCATCGATTCTCTACTGCCGATTCCAAGCGACTCGAGTCAACTCGACTCGACTAAATAGGAGGTGGTGGGTTCGAGCTCTTGTTCCTTCCTCTGTTGACGATCGACGCGACGACCGACCGTTCCTTTTCAATCAACGTCGCCAACTGCATCGCGACCGCCACGTGGCGATCCCATTTTAACAATTTTAATCTCCCACCGCGTCACGCCTCACCCAACCATCTTCCCTCTCTTCACTGATCAGAGTAAGTATTTATCGTTAGACAAATTTATCTTTCTCCTGCGAAGAACGCGTCACGATTCCGACCTCTTCTCTATCAGCTCGGTGGTAGCAGAATCCTCCGAGTCCTGGATTCTATAAATCTGCAGGGAGAAGAAACGACGGCCGTCAGAATACGCGCGAATGCTGAGCGGGACGAGGCGCTTTCGACTCACGACACGCTTCGATAGTATTACAGTGTCTAAGTTATGGCAACGATCCGTCGCGTCGCGTCGAGGTCTGCGTCGAAGACAGATCGAAAGAAAGAAGCCGGTAAGTAAAGGACGTGTCGTAAAGAGAGAGGGGGAGTATGGTGCCGCGACGGCTATTTCTGAATCTTTAGTCGGTTTACAAGTAGCGGGGTCACGGGCCGGCCCATAAACAAGCATGACTTACATTGCCGCAATGTGGGCGCGCACCGCGAAACTCTCCCATCTATCTCCAGAGTCTGGCCAGCCAACCCCGCCAGTATGCAGTATGGTGTCTGTGTCTCCTACTCTCCTGGCGTACCTATACTACACTCGGACACTCTGCGCCACTCCGAAGCTTGCCAACCGGCAACAAGAACAAACCGAACGACCCGAGCGAGCAAAGATACGGAGAAGGGAGCATACTCGACGAAACGGAAAGCCACGAACCAGAAGAGGCGAGAGACTCGGTAGAAGTAGCTACCACCTACCACCCTCGGAACCACGGCCATTCTCGTTCCATATCGAACAACCATTACGATCTACCGCGATCATCGTAATCACCGCTTCCTACTGTCTCTGCCGCCAAACTTCTTTTACGAGCAGGAATCGTCAACTTTCGTCTTTCTCAGACACTCTTATTATCTACTTAGGCGGCTATTATACCAGTCGGTTCTCCTTCGAGACGCGATAGAATAGTCTACGCCTAAGTAGTCTACTTTAATGAGAAGAGATTCTAAGTAGTAAGAGTCAGGGAAAAGAAAAGCAGATGCTTTTATCTGGAGTGTGGTAGCCGGGGCGTGCCGCGCCGCGCCGCGCCGTCTAGAGAGCAAGATGAGAAAAAGAGAGAGGGGATGGTAAAGGGGAATGAGTCTCTTCTGGTTACACGAACCGTACAACTATAAGGAAGAAGCTCTTAATCGGGGACCTGGACCTCTACGGGGCACCGAGGTCTTACCCCGTGGCTTTTGCCTCTTGTACATCGCTGTCGTTGTCGCTACCGACGCCGCCGCGCCGCGCCGCGCCGGTGTATCTTGAGGCGGCTGACCTCAACAGTCAACACCCCACCATTCACCACACATCTCGTCATCGTAGATCGACAGCCAGGGAACGCCACGCACTCCCCACGGACCGACCTTGTCCTCGCGCTTCGGTTTAATCGATCGACGATCCACCTCTCGGTAAAATTATCTCTTTCCTTCGTCCGTCCATCCTCGCTTGCCTTTTCCGCCTTTCCATTTAGGCAATTATCGAGCTCTGTTGCTCGACCTTCGCTTCTCACAAATTGAAGATTTATGAAATTTAGCCGGAGCCAGTCAGAGATTCTCAAGGGCGAAATCGGATGACGCGAGGAACGCCCAACGCCCGTGGGACCGTCTAACCTACGTTATGCAAAATTTGATATCGATTGACGTTGCAGGGGCGAAAGAAACACGGCTAGAAGCGATAGTGGGTAACCGTTGACAAATAAGTACATAGGTACATAGCAGGTATGTAAGTACCTATGTAATTCGGCCGGGCAGGAATGAATGCAGCGAGCAGTGAAAAGCGAGTCGGGGATTGCGAATGGTGGGTAGCGAAGAACGAGTAGCAAGCGGCGAATAGCGAAGAGTTAGCGGTCGGTCCGTGGTGCGCGGTGGCGCGGTCCGCGGTCAGTGGAGGGTGTAGGGTTGAGTAGGTGGCGATGGGGGGTTGGTGTGGGGGCTGGTGGGGGTTAGCGGGCATCCCGAGGTATCTCGGTAAGCCAGTAAAAGGGGGTGCGGGTCGGCGTAGCGAGTACCGGGCCACCAGGGGCCGGGACCACAATTACACAGAGTGCGGTGCCGCAAAGCCCTTTCAGCCTCTCCTCCTACAGAGATGATGGATTCGCGTTGTCTTTCCAGGCTCCCCGACACATTGTGCGCTTACCGGCCCGTGTCGTCCTCTGTTTACCACTGCGTCTACGTGTACGCTTTTCGAGAATTGCTCGTTTCAATGGAAAGGAACGCGAACACGCGCCTGCGCCCCCGACGGCAACGCCGACACTCGACTAGCTACTACCTAGCTACCTGTACACAATCTATATATACGTGTATAGATAGATGAACGCGATCCAGAAGACAGAGGAGCACGGTGCTCGATGCCCTCGCTCCACTCGCGCCGCTTTTCATCCAGCTTCCCTAGATTAATCTGCCAACGTTCAATGAAATTGCTCGTAGCGAAACGTTTCGATGCACTTTCCGTGCCGAAACGCTTGCTTTGCCTGTATCGTTGGGGACGAATAAACGCCATCTACCCGAGAAATTACATTCTATAAGAAATCAGGACTTGGCGGGTCGGAGTAATCAATTCGTGACATAAAAGGTAACGTAAAACAACGGCAGCTACTTGTAAAGTTCTTTGTGCCGTTTAAAATACCCGAGGTTCGGGAAAGGAACTCGACGAATGGATTGGACACGAATGAGTTGGAATAGAGAGGAGAATAGATAGAGGCTACATCGTGTCGCGATGTTCCATTGTTCATTTTCAACGCGCGTGTAACTACCTAGTATCCATTCCCTTCCATTCCTCTTCTACGTCGATCCTCTCTCTGTCTCTCTCTCTCTCTATCTATCTCTTTCTCTTTCTCTTTTTCTCCTTTCTTTCACGCTCGCGAGAACGTGCCAGCGAGATGTGTACCTACTACATGTGCGTACGTATGGACGTGCTTCCACGCGTTATGACACGGCCCATTGAACGCTTCATTTTTCTCCGTTTCTCCGTTCCTTCTTTTCTTCTTTCCCTTCCTCTTCTCTTTCCCTTGACTGCGAATATAGCAATAAGTAAGTACCTATGCGATTCAGCCATTGAAACATAATCTTCTTTCTCTTTGAAACAACCAAATTACGCAATATATCACATTCAAATTGTAGTCAAAGAAAAGACTTATTTTTTACTTTTCAGTGCATTTTAAATAAAATCGTCTAACATAAAATTATTTTTATATATTTCTTACCCTTCCCTTAACGTCAACAGTGAGAAAGAATGTATGCTTGGTGGTAGAATTCCACACTTACATGTATGTATGTACTTAGATTAGGATGGACCTTATTTTTCGACTTTCAAATTTTTTTCAGGACACATGATGTTTTTTTAAGAGATCTCATACTTTGATTCTATATTATTACAGAGTTTAAAAAGACAAATTTAACGATATATAAACATATATATTAACGATATACCACAAAGGAAAAAAACGAGTTACAAGAATAAAACAATTTCCAATGCGACGAGACACGATTTCATATTCTCCGCTCGATTTCAAATTTTGCACACATTCTTTTTTCTCCCAATGTCGCAATCCTGGGGAGTGTGCCCGTACAAAATCTCAAAATTATTTTTCTACGAGAGTGACTAAGGTCCACCCTAATGCAGATATCAGGATAGACTCGTCAGAGTCGTCAGCAGATCACGTCTGGGGTCTAGGGCGTCCCACCTTAGAGGATTCCGTGGTTCCTTCAATGGGATCAATGGGAGCTGAATGGGAAAGAGAGTGGGGATACACACTTGGTACGACCCCAAGTGTGGCTCAGGTTTCTATTTTCCCACGTTTTTTTTCGAGCCGATCGTGCTGGCGCTCGAAACTTGTTTACTTGCACGCCTGGCTGATTTGCTGACTCGGCTATTCCTCGTCCACTGGCCACTGGCCACACGTGCACGACTGCACGCTCGGCGGCAAAGATATAGGGAACTAGGCCAACTGATGCAGGTGTCAAAGTAAACATCGCCTCGAGCGTTCGAACGACGACCTTGCGAAAAAAACGTTTCGAGGTAAAGATCCGAGGCTCGCCTGGGGTCGTACGGACTCCGTATCGCGAGTTTCATTCAGTTTCTCTGCGACTTTGGCGTTTCTCCTGCAATCACTGCTGCCGTTTAATTGCCATATTTGCAACCCCATTGTATCTTTATCTCCAAGTAGATACCTACAATTTCGTTCGTTTTAATTACACACTTGGAAATTTCATTTCTTACCGTTCACAGACCAGTCTTACGATTCCTCGATACACTTACATAGACCGCGACCGTGCCGAAGCAGAGAATTCCAGGGGAAAAATGTGCACAGAGACACAGGGGTAGTGGGTGAGGGCTTGAGCGAGGGTGAGAGGGGGGAGGAAAGTTTGAGAGATAGACAGAGAGAGGAAGGGCGTGCTCGAGCTTTCTCTTTCAGAGCGAACAAACGCAGATGTAAAAGAAGTCTCTGAATGAGCGATGCCTACGGACAGTATGGAGCTTCTCCGTTATTAGCATCTACTCGGTCTCCTTGTGTCCGTATCCATGTGACGCACACTCTGGCCGAAAGAGAACTGAGCGGTCATTATGGAGATTGAAACACCGTTCGGTAACACGTCCGTTCATTCTTTCCTTCGCGTCGTTTCGCGTCGTTTCGGTTCGTTTCGTTTCGTTTCGTTTCGTTTCGTTTCGTTTCGTTACCTTTCCTTCCGTTTCGTTTCGTTTCGTTTGCTCATTCATTCGCGCCCGCGTAATCATCTCGCGAATAAAGAGGAACGTTATGCGTGCGGCAACTCCTTCGTTTCGATTCGCAAACAATCGTTTTCTCTCGGCTATTAACGCACGAATCGTTCAATGTCCATCTACCGGGAGAAAATTATTCATCGCGACAACTTTGGACTTTAAATAGTTTCGAACCAAGGTGAAATGATAGAGGCAAGTCGCGGATAAAGGTGGTAGGTACCTATACCTTAGCTGCATAGTTCCAACTACGACAAAAGCGATCGGTTCGTCTGTTCGTGTTACGAGTTATGGACTGTGGGCTATCATGTGTGTTACATATAGGTATAGGCTGTGGGCTATGGATTACGGGTTACAGGTTACGGGTTATACTGACCGGCGGAGAAAGCCAAAGTGCACGGCATCCAATATGCAATAAACATACGGAGCTTTGACGTATTTAATAGTAACGTGGTCGTATAACGCTTGACACGCATGGAAGCTTTTATGGAGGATGGGTGGTATCTCTGGACCCGTCAGACCCTACCGTGACTCTCTTTCAGTGTTTCGTTACGAATCTCGGACTCGCCTGCTATCTGCCGATCCCAGGTCCAGCAATATCCAGACCGATACGAGCCGAGGACTCGCTGAGAATCGCTGAGCTGCCTCCTCCTGCCTCCTGACTGCAACTTCTGCCGTCGCATCGCGTCGCGTCGCGCCTTCTTCTCTCCCTTTCTTCGTACCCTTCTCTTTTCCGCCGGAGGAATATAGCCCGCGGTTAATTGCGTGTCTGCGCCCAAAGAAGGATCCTTGAGCTGTGACGGCCGCGGCCGCTCGATCCTCGCTACGAACTCGAATCGTACCTTCTCCCGCGCCGTGCCGCGCCAGGCTACTCTGCTTCCACGAACACGATACTAAACGGGCGACGTGTCGTGTCCGCCCCACCTGGTCCACGTGTTTATCAAAGTGCATCTTACAAATCCATCACCCTTGACTTTCACGTTCCGAGAAATCGTGCTGAAACAATAGGCGAGACCGGGGATAGTTGACTAACAAGGTTAGTCGAGTAATTCCATTTAATTGTCGTATCATGGAATAAATTATGCTGCGATTCGCGATATTGAAGCATATAAATGACCAGCTTACCATTTAACGCGTCGCCGTCACAAAAACTTGCGTGTTTTGTCGGTGAGAATGAAAAATCTAAAAAGGTCGACGGGAAGTAAATATTTTTGTTTCGACTATTTAGGAATTTTTGTCCGCTTGATGTTTTTTCGTGAATATTTTGTGGAAACGTGATACATTTACTGTTACTTGACTAAGCATACGAATACCACTGATAATTGCATTTTTATTCCTCAAGATGCAGTCGAGGCAAAGAGTTTAGCTGCTCAATTCCACTTCCCCCACCACAAATACTTTCAAACTCACCCCCTACCAGTTTTACACCCTATCCTCCCTTCAAAGGAACAAGTACAAAATAATTACAGTAACTAACACCATGATAATTAATAAAAAAAAAGTAACACTGTGAAGGAGTAAAAAAAATAAAAAAATTTATTGTACATAGTATAAATATACTACTGCAATAAATTTTAGAGAGAGATCGTCAAGGATCCATAGCGACGCGACGGTAGACTTATCGTTGAAAGAGACGCGATTCGTTGGCGTTCGCATTACTATAATCTGTAGCTGCACCGTTTACCGTAATCTCGCACCGATGAAGATAGCCCGCATCGATAGCCGATCCCGATGAAATTGACAAGTCCATCTATCATTCGACATATGCATGGTATGCATGGGAAAGGAGAAGGACACCGGTGTGCCCCAGCCCTGACCATGCATAATTCACGATATCTCTGTCGACCAGCCTGAAATCTCGAATAATAGCCGGACTCGCCTTTCTTTGAAACTTTTCCTCGTCGATCGATCGGGGGACTGCTCTCGGACCTCGGACACTTCTTCGTCCCATTCTCGTCATTCGCCGGGCTTTTCCTCGTACCCTCGTGCTTCTCCTTCGCGCGATCAAAATCATTCCGAATAACGAGCTATAAGTTTACGGGATGTAGGTACGAAGTAACTGTGGATGCATATTTATACCGGAAATAGGTACTCGCGTTTGGTAAACGGGGACCACCACATCCTGGCGATTCTTTTTCCCAACTCTCTTTTTCGAGACTCTCGTAAAATCTAATCTTTATCGTTCACTCGAAACCCTCCTGTCCACGAGACTCCCCTTCTTCCGAATCATAGATGAAAATCTTCCTTACCTGAGTGTCTACCCTTTGCTCGATCGTCACTCAAGTCTACCCGAAACTGATATGCGCGATCGATTCAACTACTATACCTAAATAGGGAACACCGAGGCAGATTGTAATAAAAAAGTTTTCACAATTTTTTTCTTGAAAGTGTTTTCCTCAATTGGGAAATAATTTGCGTGACTTACTACTTACATATGTGGTGAACTCATTGAGCGTCTTACCTACAAAAAATTGTTTCGAGCAGTGTCTCCTCGACGTTACGTATCCTGGGACGGGCAATTTCTCTATTCAGCTCCTTCTTTCTTTAGCCGAAACCTGAAACAAGCGTCTATCACTTCGTCTGTCCGGGAATTAGGTTCGGAAAGTTTTTCCTTGACCCCTGCCCTAATTTCTCTCGGTCCATCGAATATGCATTCCGCCCAGTGAACACTTTGTATCCACGAGTCCTCTGCACCGGTCAACCGACCCAACCGACCTGATCGACCCGACCTCCGCATCGTGTCCCAAGCCGACTCAACTTGTCGCTTTATTTTGGGCGTGACAGCAGAGGTCTCGTTTGCCGGTTCGCAAGCACGCGCGTTCGTTTCGAAAACTCGTTCGCGCCATTGTAATTCGCTCCAACGAAATATGTAGGTACCTTGCTCTGTAACCTGGGTTACTTCATTTAAGCTATCAAGAACGCATGGAAGGTTCGTAACGAACAGAGTTTACCGTGCCAAAATGCCTACGCGAAATTAGTTGGTACGATTCTGAGGTTCGGCAACAGAATAGAAAGATGGAATTGATGATCCCCGGGTAGCCGTAGCTAGAAATGCCCGTTACGTACGGTAAAGGAGCAGCGTGGAAAAAGCAGTGGGACGGATGAATATTATATCGTCGCTGTGGGGTCTAAATCCGGCCACACTTGCATACGTAGTAATGGCATAAAGCTGAGGGGTGTCCTCCAGGCAGCCTGGTCCTTTATGCAGGACATTTAGTATAAAGCTGACAAAATCACAGGCACCGAGTCTCCCTTCTGGTACGGAACCCTCCCCGTGACCGAGAGAAAATCCAAATGGTCATCGTAAATAGAAAATCCGTTTTTTCCTCCTATACGCGTGCGAAATGCGGCCGGGTTTATTCGTATAGAGTCGAGGCGTTTTTCCCGAGCCGTGCAGAGCTATGCGGCCTGGCCCATCGTTAGGGCTAGACGACCGAGGGTGAGGCGAATCGCCAGGATCCACTCCGACCGGCGACCCCTGAAAATCCTGCCGACTACGTTCACGCTGAAAAGTCGAGCTGGCTTTTGTGTCTGTATCACCTACAGGTACCTATCTATTCGCAAAGCCATTCTCATCTCAACGGCCGCGACCGAATCTTTCGAATCATTTCGAATCTTCGAATTCAATGTTGCGATGAATTTTTAATCCCTTCGTCGACAGAAATTCACACTCGTACGAAGCGAAACATGTTGGGAAGAAACAAGACGAGAGAGCGGTTGCTCGATTGGCGGGAGAGAAGGATGGAACGCTCGAAGAGGGTCCACGTTCGTTGGAAGACGGAGCATCGGATTGGAAAGACAACGATCCAGCAACATCTGCTGTCCGGCAGATTTACCGCGGTGTGCTGACTGCTTCTTATTCGCGATCGAGTTGGTAATCAGCTGCCTGCGACGCGGACGTCGCCGTCGCCGTCGCGTCGTCACTCGCTGCGATTCGAGGCTGTTTGCTCCACGTCTTAAGTTCACGGGTTCAGACAGATGCGAGTGGAGCGTTAACGAGAACAATTAGGAGTTCCACTTTGCGCTAGCTCGGCTCCCTCTAAAAATAAACACGACCACTTAATGGCTCGGTCTGTCATAACTCGCGCAGATGCGAGCCCTTTTTAAATTATTCCCACGAACCACATTTCGTTTCTCGGAATGCCGCGAACGCTCCGAAACTGGCTTTCAACCGCTGCGCCGCGCCGCGCCACGCCGCGTGTCCACCTTAACTAGCAAATATGTAGTTGCTCGGTGAAATTAGACGGAAATATGCGCAACCTACGGAAGAAATCCCAGCAGGCTCAATTTTGGTATGGAACTTTATTTGGTCGTTATAAATAATATGCCAAAAGTCCTCATCGAGGGTTAAAAAAGAACGGTTTTTCACGAATATCTCGTTATTTAGCAGGTTTACGACAAAAATAGTTAGTATGCAATTGATACATTAGGAAATTCTGTACAAAAAAGGTCCTATGAGATTTCTCCGTAGGAGTAACCATTTTCATGTTAGTCGAGTTACCAAATTTCAACCCCCATACTTTTGACAAGGGAATATCCCGAACCCAGAAATTCAAAAAATTATGAAAATTTGTAAATATGTAGGGGATTGTTTTAAACGACCAAATAAAGGCGCATACCAAAATTTAGCTTGCTGGGATTTATTCCGAAGACCGATTATAATTTCACTGGACTATTGGGAAATACTGTGAGAGCGTCATCTACTTCAGTAAGCTCTGTAATCACGTCAACCGTGTTACAGGACTGGTGTCACACAAGTATTGAAATAGTGCAATAATGTTTTTGTCATTATATAGTATTAAATTTTACAGAATCGATCATCAAACAGTCGAAATTCCCAATACTACTCTATTACACGTGACAGCTGATCTGAACTGCTTTAATTTTCGCCACCAAGTCGCGTAGCGGCAATAAGAAAATCCCAATAGGTATACAATAAGTATAAAATTCCAATATGTATGCAGGTAAGTATCTGCTTCGCGCGTCTCTATGCTCTTTCACTTCACTAAACTGTCTCGTCTACTTATTGTCATTCTCTTTACTGTTCACGTCGCCACGAGCAACTGTAGCGAACGAATAAAAGATAAAAGGAAGAAACGAGGAAAAAACGAGAGAGCGAGGATTGTTGGTAAGGAATATCAAAGCGGGTTACGAGGGGGGCCAGATTGGCGCTGTTGCTAGCGCGCTCGTGCCTCCACGAGCCACGAAGGCTCCGCGCTATGCATGGAATGCGTACTTAACTGTCCGTTTAATTGAGGCTAATGGGGCGATATTAAGTGTACGCGTACGGGTGTTACGCGCATCCCAGAGTGTTGAGTGTCGAGTGTCGAGTGTCCGCGATGCGTTCCGAAGATCGCGCATCGGCACGAGCTCCGCTACGCCCCCTCCCGCCATCGGGCTCCGCTTTCCTCTTCGTTCCGCGTTTGATCCAGCTCATGCGTGACCGATCGTGACTGATCGTCAGCGAATAATCTGTTCGCCAAGCATTCAGCCTCGTCGGCAAGTAAACTGCATCTCGAAAAGGGACTCGGAATATGTAGTGGCACCGGTGGCTTATTTTCGAACAACGACCAATACCAATACTGAGACCAGCGTGAAAGACGAAGGGTGGTTTAGATACCTACCTACATTAAACTAAACTACCGCCGCTGATTCGAGTCGGGTAACGCGAATGGTAGGCGAAGAGAAAGGGTAGCGAGTAGAGGATTACGCGATGATCTCGGAGGAAAGAAGGAAGGAAGGAAGGATGGGCAGAACGAAAACCGTAAGTATAAGTATAAGAATGAAAGAAAAAAATGGGGGGCCGCACGGGTGCGAAGAGAGTTATGGTTATCGCCGCGCCGGTTTCAAGGGTGCTTCGACGCGACTGCGGCACGAGAGAAGCCGAGAATGCGACCGGGACAAGATACGCGGGAGGCTAAAACGAAGAAAGATGGGCAAGACGCGAACGAGAGGACAGACACTTACTTGGAAACGAATGTAACTTTATTGTGAACTTATCGCTGTCAGAAAGCAAACAATGGTACGATCTTTACGCCATCTGCCCTTGCAATCTTTACCTCCTTCGTCCTTCGTCCTTCCTCCGCCTGCTGCACCTTCACCTCCACCCTCCACCTACACCTCCGCTTCCTCTTTAATCTTTTTAGTTGCCTACAGCTTCTGCGCGTTCCGTCTCCGTATGTATGTAGACTATGTAGAGTGTAGAGGGTTTCGGGGAGAAGGATGCGGGTGCGATAGGTGGACGGGGTGGTTGGCGCCGCGGTATCGCGGTATCGCGGCATCGCATCTATCGCGAGCGCACAGCTCACCGATATGTAAAAGAGGGGCTGCCGCGAGAACCTCTCCACTCTCGACGCTCGATCGCCGACAGGTATCTGGCTATCTGGGCCGCTACGCGCATTCCTCTCATTCTTTCTTCCACGTTTCCATAAATTTCCTTTCTTTCATCCTGCCCGATTCGCCGTACTAACGATTCTCTCCGATTTGATACATATTTCAATTGTGTGTTCGGTAAGTCGTTGGCCCTGGAGCTGCCTAAATCCCAACGCGGTAACCGGCAGCATTTTACAAAGCATTAGATTACGCATTAGGCGAAGGTCGAGAGACATAGAAAAGGCGCATTACCAACACTCGTTGCTGGGACGTTTAATTAAGGCTCGACATTGCGGAGGGGTCGCGTCGCGTTACGATCCCTGTTCGGTGTCTCGTTGTCTCCTCGAGCCTTCGGTTGATTTACGCGACGCGACGTTTGCCACGGACAAAGACTTTCCCGGCCGATGAGCCGCCCGAGATACGCAACGTTCTTCGAGTACGGCTTTCTTCTTTTGGAGGCCGCGAGGCCGCGAGGATCGTGAGAGAATGCGTATGTAGATACTAGGGTGGCTCTTATTTACTCTAGGTAAAATTTTTTTCAAGATTTTCTTCGGGGCACCCCCCAGAATAGTTCCAAATAATTAAAAAAAGTCTGTGTAAAGATTGAGCTCGATCGGATAACGGGAAAGGGTGCCCCTGAGCATTTAAACATTTAAATCATTATTTAACAGCTCGCGAAGTCAATTTTATATAATATTCTCCAGGTTATTGATCAAATAAATTTTCGAACTTTTTTCGAAAACCGTTTGCCGCACGAGAAAAAGTAATAGAACATAGAATATGCTTCCTGTCCGGATCTACAACTTTTGTTTGACATATTTGTTTATTTAATCAATAACTTGAAGAATATTATATAAAATTAACTTTGTGAGCTGTTAAATAATGATTTAAATGTTTAAGGGCCCTCTTTTCCGTTATCCGATCGAGCTGAAACTTTACATAGATTTTTTATTAATTATTTGGAACTATTCTGGAGGGTGCCCCGAAGAAAATTCAAAAATCGAAAATAAGAGCCACCCTAGTAGATACTCACCTATTTCAGACTGAAACTTCCCGATGCTACATTAGGTGTACTCACATATTTTTGTTAGGTGGACAGCAAAGTAGTAGCTGATGTAGCTAATTGTAAGTAGATACCTACTGCTATACATATTTCGTTGTCGGACTTGTCGGTGTATCGATGCGTTTCACACGATGTTGTAAAATGTAACGGAACGAAATGAAAAGGCGAAGACGAAGGTGAAGAAGAGAGAGAAAGTAAGGGAAGAGATACAGCATATGCTCTCCCGTTCAGCCCGGTCGTTCGTTCCTTCATTACGTATGCGAGTTACGTAGAGAGTCGGACCGAGAGATGCAGCCTGATAGAGTTTTCTAGCGGCTGCCTTTTCTTCCGTACATCCGAGGACCGGCACTGCGCAATCGCGGAGCACGTGTTTACTCTCGACGAACGATCACCGGCGCGATAGATTCTAGATCGAAGCCTCGAAGGTCCAGTTGACCTTCTCTGACAGACGTTCGCATCATTTGAAAAAGTAAAGTTCGTGGCGTACCTATACCAGAATTGGGCGTGCTTTAAGAGAATCAAGTGGCACGTAATGGCATGTAATGGCGCGACCGCAAAGTAGCCAGCATGTGCGGTGGCTGTGGCTGTAGCCATTTGGTTTCGAAGCGTCACGGTAATGGGACCAGGATCGTTTCTCCCGACCAATTACAACCGAGGTTAACCGACTTTCTGTCGACTCTGCAATCGCCACTTATTCAAGCATCGTGCTACACATTCAGAAGCTTCGCATTCTTCCAAACAACACTTCCGTCCAATTAATCCAACTTGACGTGTCTCAAATCACCTTATTATTCTTTCATAGTCGACTTGGCAACTATCAAATTCATAGTACACTGTTTTTCTGGCCCATTTGCGACAGAGAAAAAAGAGTAGGTAGAAAAATATAAATCCGTCAACGACACGACTTGGCAATCAACGAAGGACCTCTCGGTAAGGATTCGCAACGCTCGATTCTATAGATACCTACTCCTTTAGAAGATGATTCGCGAAACAACGACAGTTGAGAAAAGATGGAAATACGCTTACATTGGCAGGCAAACGGTCAAAGCAGAAAGCGTCATCATAAGGACGCAACGCTGGTGAAAAAACGAGCAAACGTTAATGTCTACTCGGTTGCCACCTATTTCTTGCACGCCGCGCTGATGACTCGACCTCGACTACTGATCGACTACTGGTCGGCCGATCGTATCTATACAATATTTTTCCAGCACCTTCCTTGATGAAGCATCAATGGAAGGCGGTGTTGATTTCTCAGCCGGAACGCAAACGTAAAACCAAGCGCAGGATTACCTAGGGTAGAACGTTATCGAAGGGATCATTAACCAATTTTTTAAAGATTTTTTTCTTAATGATATAAATCTTTCTGGAATTTAGCTACTTTTATATTATACAAAAAAATCTCCTCGAGAAAAATCTCGGTTATGTTTCGACAAAAATTACCTGCTCTACACGAAACAAAGCCCGTTTACAAGGTTTCCAAAAACCTATTAATTTTCGTATATTAATTTCATATATTATTATAAATATTATAGTTCGTACTATAATATAAAAAGTTTTCAAAAATATGTACAATTTATTTAAAAAAAAAAAAATTATAGATCCTTAGGTTAACCTTATTACCCGCACTTGCCTTACGTGTCGTAACATACCTACGCTTAGTTGAAAAGATCTACGTTGTATTACTGGAAAAAAGTTGACGCGAGTGTCACCAGCAAGATCGTCGCGTCACGTCGGTTTTCCAAGGAAACGACCCGCGGTCACGACACGATCGCGAGTAAAACGGTCATTGTACTCGAAAAAATGTGAACCACGCTCGCCGGCTTGCTCGTTTTCGTCCACCTAACCATCTCCAGATCTTTATAGCGTCATTAAACCTCGCCTCGAAAGATGACCCGTCCTCCTTCTGGATGCTGTTCACCGGGCTACACACGTCCTTCCACCTATCTATTCCTCTCGCGCTAGGACCCGCGTGAGAACTAGACCATCGTTTCATCATCGCGTTGTTCCGTCTTTCTGTTACCACGAATCTGCCTAAACTAACAGCCCCGACCCGATTTCAAGCTCGCTGTACCGGTAGGCACTTTCCCTCGTACCAGAACGAAACGATAAAGGAATAGATCCTAGCTATCTACCGCGGGTTCGTTCAAGTATGTAGGTATCATTGCTGGAAGAATCACGCGACTGGCTGACTTATTATTCAGCGTATACTTCGCGATCCGAGGTGTTAAATCTTTTACGCGATCTCTTGAATTAAACGAGAACGATGAATTTGGTGTTTAGCCTGGTCGAATGTAGGTAGAATCGAAATGAGAAAAGTTATCCTAACGTATGGTCGTTGGTGGGCAAATACAGGTAGAAAGGATCGAGATTCGCTATTCGGTGGTTCGCTTGCCGCGGTGCATCGTGTACGTCGTCCCTTGGAGTCCGAGTTTGGTGGTAGGAGACGGTGGATCGTGGATCGTGGATCGAGCGTCTCGGTGGTACCGGCGGGGCCAAGTCGGAGCACAGACCGAACAAAGGTCACCAGGGTCGTTGCACCCGTAGGTAGGGCATATCTCGACGATGCCCCTAGCTCGCTACGCTGTGAATGCTTGTGCCTGTACCTGTACCTGTGTCTGTGGCTACTATGCATGTGCTTGTACTTGTACCCGTACCCCGTGCCCGAGCTCGTACACCGCGCTGCGCCGCGCCGAACCTCCGTTGCGACTGCACTGCACTGGCTTTAAAAAATCTACTCTCGCTTTACCTCGTACTACCTTCCCTTCCTGTGCACCGAGATGCCTTGGCTTTGCTCGCAGCACAGTTGGGCATTATCTAGGAAAAAATTATTTAAATTTATTGATCGAAACACGGTTCGACGCTGACGAAAGATATTCGTAGCTTTATTCGAAAGCTTCGAGTAAAAGGTAAAGCTACGGATGAGAAATTTAATCGACGATACGAAAGACACTTTTGAATAAAAAAATTATCCTTATTCGTCGGATGAATTCTCATCGGATGAACTTATTTCTTCAAATAAATCGAATAGGGAATAAAATTTGTCGTTATTTCAGATTATTAATTAGATTTACTTTTTGTAAATCACTGGCTTCTTAGCTGGAAACGAAATTTAACTTCTACAAACAGAGTCCACGAACCGTCCGGCTTTTTCGCTAGCGGCCAATCGGGTTTATCAATTATCAGCCACATCGAGATTACTCTGTTCTGAACTCTACTTAACGGAGCGCCACTTGTTAATGAATCGCAACGTAAAAAAGTACTACTGTCCCGAAGGACCACGAAGTAGTTTCAACCGTGACCATTCGCGACCATTCGCACAAATAGATTAGGTAGGAAAGATTTTCGATTGCACCTTGCCGCGTGGCGATACGCGATACGCAGGTATACCTAACGCTGCACCGCGGGAGGTGCACGATTCGAGGGAATCTAGCGTTGTACCGAAGAAAAGAAGCAACCTAAAAGAGAAAGGGGAAGAGAAAGAAAGCTGGTAAAGGACAAAGGGCGCTGTAAAAAAAGAGGAAGATCATAGGTAAAAAGGCACGGTGGTGGTTGCCGGGTCCCGAAGACACGAGTTGTGGTAACAAAGGGCAATCTTATCTCGCGCACGCATCAAAACCGGAACACGAGCCGACATAGCGAACATATTCAACATACCACGGGCCACATAGCGTACAGTGTACAGTATCTCTCTCTCTCTCTCTCTCTCTCTCTCTCTCCTCTCTCTTTCTCTCCTCTCTCACTCTCTTTCTCTACCCTAGAACTCTCCAATACGTTAAAGTAGGTACCTAACCCCATTGTGCTCTTGAATCTTCGATGTGCTATACCCCCTCTACCATATCCACCCACCTAGCCATCCCTCCGGCACTACTTCGTGTCCATAGGCGTCGTTCGTTAACGGTGAATTTTCAGTCGATAGTTAGCTACCTAGTTATTGTTAGGTAGATGTTACACATTATTGCGCTGTGCTTCGATTGAATAGGGTTGGCGTGAATCATTGAATTCATCGGTTGCCACGAATGAAAAGAAAGAAAGAAGGTGACGGAACAATGAAGAGAGAATAGCACGTAATACATACCTACGTAACAAATAAAAGAAAGATTATCGCGACGTTGAATGCAATTATTGCGGACGCGTAGAAAACGGAAGGTTCATTGTTTTTTTCGATAGGGTGGCGGTGGAAGCTGCTATGGACGACGGGAGTTACGGGAAATTAGCGGAAAGCACTGGGTCACAGCTGGCCGAGCGCGCCCCAATCTACGTCCTGTGATTTAGTGGCGCGCGCTCCAACCACGCACAGACTTCATTACTAAATTACACAGTGGCCCAGCCGTCGACGGATCAATTTTTTCCCGGTCTCGGCGAGGCCTCGTTCGATTACCACGATCCCCGGTTAATCGGGGGGACGCGTGTACGCGCGGAAATAGGTATGCTACCTAAAATCGGCCGTTTCGTTGCCGAATCGCCGATGGATTTCCATCGGTTACGCCGCGCCGAAAGTGCGGAGGACGAGCCCGCACACTGGTGTCTATCAAAGCTCGAGCTTAGGGGCTGGATGCGGTGACCGAAAACTAGATAGGTACACGGAGATTGGGGTGAGGTGGCGGGCTGGGAATAGCGAGGCGCAAGGTTGAGAGCTACCGCTCCGGGGTGTACGGGGTTGAAGCAGAGGGAGCCACACGGGTATTAGCATATTAATTTCGCAGAGACTGCGACGCGCAGATAAAGCATCTTAGGTAGGCGAAGTTCGGTGATGAATCAAGCTCATACCCGCTGTAATTATTCAGAAAGTTCATCGCCAACGGGCGAACCGCACGGGACGGAACGAAACAAAAATATTTTTCCTTCTAGGCCCTTAGTAACGTTGCTCGCCGCTATCCGTCTTTTCTCCAGGCTCTCAAGCTTTTCTCCTTTTCCGCCGCGGCAATTTCCATAACGCGGCAAACTTTCTCGTCCGAGTGCTCTTTCACCTCTACCTACCTATCCATGTCACGAGCGTGCATATGCGTTAGAGTGGCTTTTATTTTCGAATTTTGAATTTTCTTCGGGAAACCATCCGATATGTTTCAACTAATAAAAAAAAAATCTGTGTATAGTTTGAGTCTGATTGGATAACGGGAAAAGATGCCCCTGGGCCTTTAAACATTTGAATTATTATTTAACAACTCGCGAAGTCGATTTTATATAATATTCTCCAAGTTAGTAATTAAATAAAAAAATGTGTCAAACGAAAGTTGTAGATGTGGACAAGGAGCATCTTTTATGTTCTATTATTTTTCTCGTGCGACAAACTATCTACGATTCTTCCATATATGGACTATAGCGCGTAGTCGAAACTCGAAATAGGTATTAGATACTTACCTGCCTATGTTTCACCTATGTGACATTTTATCAAATTTCTTATCGTATGCATATTCGCGATGCCACCCCAGGCCCGACGATTTTCTCCGTAGAAACCAGATTAATCTATTTACCAGTCGACGCGACGCGGTGCCCTTCTTTCCCCCTGCTCCAAAAACTCCAATTTCAAGCGTCTTTATCAAGCTCGTATTTCATCAGGGGCGCCCGATTATGAGCGAACGAGAAATTAACTTTTTCGCTAATTAACTCCCTAGAGTCGCTAACGAACCACGACCAAGTCGAGTATTGCCTTCTCCTCCTTTTGCGCTATCGGGAGTGAACGGGAACAGCTGCCCCTTTCTTCGTCGACGAAAAAAAGAAAAGACCAAAGAAACTTTTAAGCGAAAAATAGTCTTGTCCCTCGCATCCCTCGCGTCACCCTTGCCTCCTCTCTTCGTACACGCGTAGTTCATCTTCTTTGTCGTTTTGTTTTCCGTATCAGTAATACCTCTCTACCTATTTATTTCTCGAATTCAATGGCTCGAAACATACCTAAATACATACGTAGGTAACACCTCGGTCACTAATACTGGAGCCCTTCTTCCGACTCTCTTCCTCATAAATATAAATCGACTTTTTTAATTACTTGCAGAGTATCTCGTAAAGAAGGCCGAAAGAAGTGCGTAGCACTCCACCGCGCCGTCTCCGCTCCGGCCAACAAAGATAAACGAATACGCGTTATTCTCGGCTTACACGCTTCCTACACAGGCACTGCCTACTGAATATCAGCAACGCGTCGAAGAGTAAAACTACCTGCTTATTGTTAGCGCGGTGACTCGCGGTTAAGAAGCTCGCTCTGTCTTCCGTACACTCGAATATTGTCCTTGTACCTACCACAGAGATATTTCGGATACCGAAGAACGAGTGAACGACGCACAATTTTCCCGATATCCGTACACTCGCGTCACCTCGTTCGATCTTCTTGGTCTCCGTTTGAAACAGGCAAGCAGGGTGCACGAGTGTCCGCGAGCTTTCTAACGTGGAACGTGCAAGAGTCGAAAGGCAATCGATAGCCAGCACCCACATTCACTTCGTCTACCCTTCTTTCATACATATGCTGATATCAGCCATATATTTGCCAGGGACACGGACGATGGTGGCTAGGGCACCGGTCGGTTGGCCGGTTGACCGCTCGACCGGCAAGCAGGCAGACTGGCTGTACGATTGAACTTGTTATGTTGATTCGAGAGGAGATACTTTGATTTTTTCACCATCGATCTAAGAGTCGGACGGTACCTAACGACTTCTCTCCCCTGCGTGCGAACACCTTCTGTCGTACCTTCCGAATGTCCGCTGGATAGTGACAGGCGCAACAGAGGACGCGAAACGGCGTAAACGTTTCGCCAACTTTTTGCTATGCCAAAGAGAATCGACGAGCGGAGAACGAATCAGTGAATTGAACACGGGCGTTCGCCCTCGCCCTCGCCCTCGCCCTCGCGTCCGGACGTCGACGAGTTCTTTCTCGCGGCTAGCGTTCCCAGCGACAATGCGTTTTCAATCGTAACGATAAATGCCGACACCGACGCTGACGCCGATGCGAGTGGCAGTAAAAAAGGCAAAGATGTCACGGCAAGGAACAATAGGCAATAGGCCCCGAAGAGAAGCATTGTCGCGGTTCACTTCCAGAAGTCCGTCGCGAAGGAAAAGCTCGCCGAGCGAACGGCCAGCCCGTATGAATGCAAGCTTTTAATTACGTTCTGAATAGACCAGTCTCGCGCTCACCGCCTTTATACGCGCGAGTCACGACGAGCGAGAGTTTGCGATGCAGCACACCCGTAATAGGTAATACGGATATAAAGCTTCGCTGGTAAACACGAAAAACGTTGCGCCTCCGAGCGGGACACTTCTCTCCTCGTCACGCGAGGATGGAGAGCCTCGCATTCTCCGGTAGGTGTATTCTTTTATCCTTGCCGCTCTCCTTTCCTCGTCACCGTCACCCTACCGAACTTGGCGCGATTCTTGTCCTCCGATACCTATCTTTAGAATACGACCGAGAAAAGCCAAGAGGACACAAGACGATTGGTGGCCGCGAGCGTAACTGCAGTTAAATACACGCGTTGACCTCGAGTCATGGTCGACTCGGTTATTCGTTTGACAAGACCACGCGACATGGGGAAATCAGGCATCGAGACTCTTGCTTGTTGCGTCGTCGCGTCGATCAAGGACTAAGTAAGTAGATCGTGCGAGAATCGTACGAGAAGAGTCCTAGAACGTTAGAGGCAGCGACAGGAAAATAGCAAAATAGTGGAGAACTTTCGCGGACGTAAGTAACCCAAGCTAGAGCAGGTAAACGATGCGAAAAGCTTGCGAGGTGACGCCGACGCGATGCTGCGTCAAGATCCAAGTCGATGCGAGCTAATGTTTCATTAAGACGAGCAGCTGCGTCGCCGTCGCTTAACTTATTAAACGACGCGCTCGTCTCCTCGAGGAACGGCTCCGAAGAGCGTGGCGCGTCGCGTCGCACGGTGGCCGTAACTCGCGTCGCCATCGCACTTACAACCGCGCGTGAATACCCGCTAACCCTCTGCTTAATTACTTAATTCCGCCCTCGTACTTTATGAAAACATAATGCCTGTCGAAAACATCATTCCGAATGGGAGATCCGCGACAGGTTGAAATTTCTTTCGCATCATCCTCCCTGTCTACGTTACGATTGACAGAATGGTGGCTCGCGAAACGTGTCTGTCGGGTACCTAGGTGCGTAGCTGCGGCACCGAGTACCTATAGCGATGGCCAGCCGCGAAACTTTCCGAAACCTGGAAATTTTTTAGCTCGGGGTAAAAGTAAAACACTGTCACGGTCCCACACCGTAACACGTATATGGATGTACTCTGGACAGCTCGGTAAAGCGGTAACTTGGTAACGCAGTAACGCAGGCCCACCTGACTTTCGTAAGCGGATCACGCTCCCCGCTGAGTGCTTTACGGCATCGCTTTTTTCCTGCACCCACTCCTCCCCCTCCTCTGCCTTCTCTACCGACTGCTCCAACATTCCCTCGACCTCATCCTCCGGGACTTTCCTCCCGCGAAATATCACTACCGACCTACCCTGTCGCTGCCTCTTTCGCCCCTTTTTCCCTCTCCGGCGTAAACTACTTCATTTTCTTCTCCTACCGTTCCACGCTCGACTCTCGACTCTCGACTACCCTTCTCTCCGTAGGTACGGGTGCGTGTATCATCCATCTCGCAGCTACGCAAGTACATACTCCGAATAACGGGACCGAAGTGACTAACCGGTCGCAGGTCGCACGCGAACAAGCTGATTAAAATGAGAGAAACAATAGTAAAAGTGACGGAAGAGATAGTAGGAGGAAGGGAAAGGAGGAAGGAATGGTTGCGAACGAAGAAGAAAGTATCGGGTGCGGGGAATAGCGCGTGGTCGCTACGCGTCTCGGCCTTGGCACTTGCTTATGCAGCGTGTGTCGTTCCGAGTCGTCCCCTGCTAGCGAAACTACCGATATCCACCTACCCTCTTCTATCTCGTCATCCACCGCGAGCTGCTGCCTAACAACTCGATTCCATATTCCCGTGGCGGTTGTCGCCCGTGAAGAATTGAATGAAATAAAATAAAGCTCCGGATTCTCGGTGTTTTATGGCGAGGCTCGCTCGTTCGTTCGCCTTCTCCCATCCGTAGCGGCAGTGCCAGCGGTGCGCCTCGAGCTTCTCTCTATAGTCTATTCTTTCTTCCCCTCCTAGCAACCCGTCATCCTACGAGCGATCCAATTTTACCTTGATTTACGCCACCGCTCGATTAACGTGACAACTGATTTACAAAGTAGTCCGCTCATAAAAGAGCAACCCTCCCTCCCATCGTGGAGATGGTCCAGCGGTCCTAAGAAGAGAAGGAACACCGTTGCTCTCATTCTTCGCGAACACGGATAATCGTTGCTAACGCGTGACGGAGAAGTGGTCAAGTCGAAAAGACGCAGCCCCCGGTGGACAATATGTTTTCGCGATCGGTGCGTGGTTCCCTTGAAAGTTGGAAGGAACGATTAAACGGCTCGTTGCGGCGGGGCGTGACTCGGCCAAAGTGAGACGTTTGTACTACTCCCATGGAAGTTTGCTGGAAAACGGCACGCGCTCACCGCATCCGGCACGATTGGTTTCAAATCTTTCCACGGTCCAACTCCTGCACCGTTCACTTCATTGTTGTCGATAGCTGGACATTCGCTGCTCGGCATTGTCACTGGTATATTCGGGAATCGTTGGTCCCTCGTTACGCGATACTCGGCTACCTTGCCGGACAAGGAACACGCCCACGATGGAACAACCGCAGTCGCTTTGTCGGACCCGATGGCGCTAGAACCCAGCTGCCGATTATTCTTTTTCCGCCTTTTCACCATTCAAACACGCTCCGCCACCGTTTAACACCGTTTATCGCCACCTACCACGCCACAGGCCGCATCCTCACCGAAGAGTACAGCGAACTCGACGAAACCTCCAGCAATTTTGTAATCTCGGTACCTATAGGAGGAATGAAAAATACTTTGGTGCGCGCTTCCTGCACCCTCTGCACTCGCCACACTTCTCACACTCTTCACACTCGCCGCCGTTCGCGTGTGCGAATACGGCGACAGGAAATGTCAAGATCACGACGAAGCATCCACGGCGCGACGGCGATGGCAATATCGCAGCTGTCCGATCGGATCTAGGGAACGCGCGCGGTCACCCGTCGCGTTTCCTGTATCCACATAGGTGCCTAACACCACCGTATACATACCTACCTATAGGTATATGTATCTTCAGCCCCAATTACTCTCCACTTTATCCATCTTTCCTTTCCTTCCCTTCCCTTACCTTCTTTGTCCCTCGCGCTTATCGCTGCTCGAGGAATCAGCTGCAAAGGGTGCAATTACCCCGAGAACTCACGATACGCAACGTCTGTTGGCCCGTTAGAACACTCCAACGAACGACTAGAGCGTCTGGATGAAAAAGGAAAAGCATCTTGCGGAACGTTCAGATTTAGTGAAAATGAGAGTTGACGCGCAAACACGCGCAAGGGGGGTCTCGAGGCAGACTGAAAAAATCGTCACCCGAAATGGATAGGACCGAGAGAAGAACTTGACAAGCTATCGATTAGCTGTCACTTTATTTGGGAAAAGTAAAAGAGGAACGGACCCTGGGGAGCTTGGCTTGGAAAGTGGACTCGAATTCGAGCTGGCAGGTTACAAGGAAACACTCCTAAAACTGTCCCCGATTTCCACGCTTCCAACCATTTCCTCTTCTTCTCGCTTTCTTCGTAATAGTTGTCATTTGCCGAGTTCCGAGGGAATGCTAATCTTTAATTTCAGCATCGACATTTGAACCGTAGACCACCCAGGGCGTTCGGTGGATGTCGAGAGAACAATACAGATCTATTTAGGTTCGTCAGTGTTGTTCTACAGCCTCTACCTACGTGGACCGTATCGATGAATTAACTTAACCCGCGCTTGATCGCCTCCATGGCCACGAAAAAGCTATGATTTTTAGGTCAATCCCGCATGCGCGGCTGCTTAATTAAACGAAATGCTCGTGGCAAAGGTTTATCGACCTCGTGAGAAGAGCGACTTGGTCTCGAATCAACCCATCGAATACCCCTATGACACTGCTGGCGCCGTTTATTCGTACCGCTACGTCTTCTTACCAGCATGTCTACAAATTAGTACTCGGCGGTGCAACGTCTTCGGCTCTATAGATAACTATTCCGCTTCGTTATACCTACTTAATACATGAGAAATCCATGTATCGTCGATCGAGAAACACTTGGTTACCTACCTACAACCAGGAAACCCAGACGGGGAGATTTTCTTATGCGATCCGAGCCGAAACGACCGGCCAATGTAGGGCCAAGATACAAATTGTCTTGAGATAAACGGAGCAGTTTGGGTGGTCTTCAATTGGATGGGACCGTTTGCATGTTAGCAAGCAGTCGACTTAAGCCCTTTGTCCGTCAATTTGTTCTTGAATTGAGGAGTCAACCGTTTAATAATCACAGGGTTTACGTTCGGGCCTACACGGACCGTTGCTAACCGCTAAAAAATACATAACGCGAGGGGTCGCTCGAGACTCGCGGCGTGATAATTCGCAAGACGGTTTAGTTTAGATAAGAGAAACGATCACATTAGCGTGCCGAAGAATCGTAGCGAAGGATTGCTTAATGTACCTTGAGAACATTGGCCCGTAGAGCAAGAAAGATCCGTGCGAAATGATAAAAGCACAATGCGGAGTGCGGATTGGGAGTTTTGGACGGTTCGGACGGGCAGAGCGAGCAATAATGAAAGAGAAAGAGCCGTGGCGTTTGGGAGCGGTGGCAGCCGGTTGCTCGTCTAACAAGATAATTAAGAGTGCCGTAGGAGCTGCCGGACTCGGGTTTTTTCTTGGTCGCGTGCTGATGTCAACTCGTGTCGGACGAGCTCTCTACTTTACGCTCGCTTGGATCCTTCGTCTCTTGTATCGTTGAAGAATGCCTCGCCTTCGTGCCTTCGTGGGAACACGATCCAACAAATGCTACGACAATCTCTTATATAATTCCCTGTGCCCGCGTTTCTACATGCGTAGCCTTTTATCTTCCTAAACAAATTATTTCCTCTTTATTCGTTACAGGTACCTATAGGTACGAAACAGAAATTTCTTTCCGCCTGCTGTTCTATCTTGTCTCTTTTTTCTTCCTTTGCCCTGTCGCATGACCGTCTTTTAAAATGCTTTCGTTTTCGTTCTCGCGGCTTCGGTATATTAAATCTGAGAATTTTGAATGTTCGAGAGAGATATAGTGGCGACAGGAGGGAGAGAAGATGCCTCATCACATTCTGTGCTCTCTCTCTCTCTCTGCTCTATTACGATACTGTTCCCCGCTAGGTGCTCGGTGCTTTGTTCCGAAGCACGCGGAAAACTTTGGCTCGAGAAAGAGCTCAGTTTCTTGCCGTGGCTGCGTTCCTGGACAATGCACGAACTTCTGTAATTAAAGTTATGTTCCCGCGTCGAGGCTAAGTTACACGAAAGTTCTACCTCCCGACGATGCCTCTTTGAGAGCCGGCGCGGTCCGCAGACCGCTTGTCACTTATAAACTGTCAGCTTCGTTTCAAATCTTATCTCGGCCGGTGAAAAGAGTTTCGGCGGAGAAACTGTGCCTTCCTCAACCGTGGAGGACAAAGCCTAGTCAACGTCACAGTTTCGCCTTTGGCACTCTTCGAACAACCGGAGCAACGGCGAAGCGTTGCAACGAGCTGTCATCGAAACTATCGTTGTAAAAAGTATACATCCCTAAGTAAGTAAGCACTTAAGTATCTACCTAATACGAGCAACAGTTCGCTATCGATCGTTTCGGTAGATCTCGTGCCGAATTTTCGGAAAGGAAAAGATTGAAAATCCAATGCCTGAAACTCCTGCATACGTGATCCAAGAAATAAAGGGAAGGTAAGAGAGTAGAGTGCGGAGGTGGGCCGGGTGTTTGCGAGATAACGACGGGGAACCAGATAAGGGTGCTTCTGGCAGGCCCAAAGGAGAACGTCTTTTTCCCTTTCGAGACCGTTTACTTTGAACGAGCGAGGCTGCGAACCGGGCAGCTAAGGTGTCTCCAGCGTATCCAGAATGGCAAACGTCCGACTTATATTCTGCTCTCTCCTCTGGCAGACTATTTTATACGGGTTTGCGCGTAACCGTTCGCTCCTGCTCTCTCGCTAACATCAGCACCCCCAAAGCTGTTCGTTTCAAGCAACTACCCCTATGACTCCCACCTCCATTCTCACCCCCCAATTGCCCTTCATCGCTCCCACTGCTGTACGCGCACCTATTTGCCTTCAGACGCTAGGAGACTACGCGTTCCACGTTTCCTTCGATAATTTGCCGTAGAACGTTGGTCCACAGGTCAGCGATCTCGTTGGTTCCCGGGCTGTTCACGACCACCGTTTACTGCTGACCAAAGAACGCACGACCCGGAAAGGATGCGGAACGCGAGAACGCGAATAAGCGAACGAAAGAGAGAGGCAGAGAGAGAGTGAGAGAGAGATGCGGTGATATGAATAGGGGAGGGGTTGGGAATGGAAAGGGAAAGGGAAAAGGAAAGAAAAGAAAAGGTGAAAGAAGGCGAAGGAAAGGTTGGTTGGCGCCGCGAGGCGGAGCGTGGAGGTGGCGAAGGCGGAGCAAGCAAAGTTTCAGAGGCGTGATGTATCGACGGAATTTCAAAGCAAGGAGGTACTCTCGTTCCAGAGAAATTGCACTGTATACCGGTACTAGAACATTTCTAGATTCTCTGGACGTTGGAGGTTTCCTCGTGGTCTCACCTTTACCGAGCGTTTTCAAAAATCTAAGAACGCACCTACTTTCGTATCGATCGCCTAACATCGGTATCGATCTAGAATTTGGAATTTCTAGAATCTGGGATCTGCGATCCAGAGAGAGGAGGCTTGCAGCGGCCTTGCCGGTTGGAAGGAGTAAAGAGTAAAGATAAGAACGCGATGCATAATCCATCGGACGGGATGAGAAATCGAAGGCGAACGGCGTAGGGTGTGGATGGTTTGGACGGGGTGGCAACCGGGACAGGGGGTGAAAAACGGTAGAGCGAGGGAGGAGAAGGAACGAGAGGACGAGAACCGCGATCCATCAAGGAGATGCCGAGGGTTTGGGGTGATGTATCCGAGGATAGGTTGACCTCTGCGCCGGACACTATAAAATTGCCCTTAAACATTCCTTCCTAAAACGATCGAGCTTTTAACGGAACGCTTCCTTCCAAGTCGTCGCGGTGAGAATGTTGCTTCGATCCAGCGACCAAAGGTTAGCGCTCACCGAACGGTAGGCACCTACGGATGATGCGAACGCCGGCGGCGACGAGGGCGAGGACGAGGACATGCATCCAGAAAAAAAAAACCAGCCGGCAGGCTGGAGAAAATGCTGGATTCGCCAGCGTATGCGCGGAACGCGTCGAAATGTCGAAACGAATGGCGTTTCGCTGTATCGTTGGCGTTCCATTGAAACCTACCCTCCCTCCTAGAGAAATGTCACGAAACGTCGGAAATTGGAAAGCTTATTCATATTTTTTCGATAGACGATAATGCGCACCGCGGTGGATCGGGCACTTTCATTCGGCATACGTAATGCGAGAACCGAGCGAACGAGGGATGAGAGAAGCCGACGTTGGTCGATGGATGCGAATTCCTCGATGAGCAACCCCAACTCCAACCTCAGCTCCCCCCCTCCGACATAACCCAGACCACAACTCCAGTCACCAGCCACCAACCCTCAACCCTCAACCCACAACCCTCCACCACAGACCCACGCGTCGCGGTTTTTCGCTCTTACAGCTTTCGTTCTCGTTAGTCGCGCAAGCGCCCCGATTCAAGCACAGCTTCTTTCATTTATAACCAACACGAGTCGCACCGGTCAGGATTTCCCGATGGAAATCAATGAGGACGAAACGAACCGTATCGCCGTCGTCAGTGTTTTGATTCGATGAAGTCTCGGTACCTGCGCAATAGGTGAAAAAGATATTTTTTCGTGATGAAGTAGGTGTAGAGTATTGTGGGGCAAGAGTGCGCACTTAAAGTTTAGATAGCACATATCAGTTTGTGAGAAATAACTACTATCCCTTATTATTCGATAGAGTGAGTTCGTCTAAATTTACCTATCACAACTTATATGAAATGAATATTTCCAAAAAGTATCAAACGCGAAGTTTTACCAGATATGTGGGGCAAAAGTTCGCGTGTTGTGGGGTAAAAGAACGCAACGAAATATCCGAAGTAGTGCTTCCTGAAATAAAATAAGTTTAATGAACATATAACACCCGTCAAATTATTTTGGGGCAAAAGATTGCATTCGAAATCTTGTCCCACTGCATTGTGGGAACTTTTGTCCCCGCAGCTACTTTTACATTGTGTAATCAATCCTGTGATCTGTGAGGAGAATTGAAAACTTCTATTAGCTTTTATTCCTAAAAATGAAAATATTATATCAGAACTAACGAATTCAGTACTTACCGCATTGTACGATAACAAAACGAAGCACAGCTACACAATTCGACACTGGTGACTCTGCCTTGATTGACAATTCACTCTCAATAACCATTGGCAACTGCCACAACTCAAACCATGAAATTCGCATGCTGCGAACTCTTACAAATTTTACCCACCTTTACTCTACGCGTTGTGTACTTATTTTCGGCAACGGAAACTGTCGGTGGTTGGTGTCGCGCGAAAGTTAGTAGGGTGCAGAAAACGGGCGGAGAGAAGGGAGAGCGATCCACCGCGCCGACCATATAGGTACACTATACACCGAGAGCGGGCATTGGAAATTAGACACACGTTTCATTTCCTGGAGCGACTGCGGTTTCCGTCGTGGTTTCAAATATTGGAAATATCTCGCGCCGCTCACTGTACCGCGAGATTTCATTCCATCCGATTTTATGAATCTGGAAAAACCGCTCCTCGCTACTCAATTTACTTCTTCTGAATTTTCAGCGTACATATAGGTATCACCTAAGTCTTGGGTAGTCGCGATACCCGCTCGAAAAGCGAAGAAATGTTTTCTAACCGACCGACTTGCTTAGTTCTTGGTTAGCTACCCGGGCCAACTAGATCTATTTAAAAAAGGTGATCTTTTAAAGCAGTCGCTCTAATAAAGGCAATATTGCCGTAACGAGAAGAGACCAGTGGTCGGTGGTTACCTAATGCTCGATCATCCGCTTTCGTGGCCGCCGAGAGATCGTAGGTAGGTACATACCTAGAATAAATCATTGAAAGCATCCCGACCGATTCGATTACTCTAGACTACTCTAGGCTACCCTAGAATCTAGACCCTTGCGCTTTGGTGGACGGAATTGCGACAGAGAAAGAATGTTGTAGGTCGATCGGCTGTGAACGTCGCGATCGGGGGTAGGGGTAAGACGTCAAACTCAGGCATTCGGCTAAAAGAGACGGTGGCTCTGGAGGGCAGAGTGGTGTGGGAGAAGGGTCGAGGTGCGGTGGGTAGAGAAATCGACAGTGCACTTTATCGGTGCCATAAAGACTAATATAATCCCGAGAAGGAAAAAGAGCGGCCGAAACGCGATAGACCGAGTGGCGGGTGTTGACACGCACACGAGCGAGGCGAACGCCTGAACGCGTGAACGCGTGAACGCGCACGGACGAGCAGCGGCGTACCAGGCTGTTTTTTAGACGGAGTGGCTTTTTGCGGACGACAGGGCATTTAAGGGAATTGCTCCCTAGCGCCTTAGCTCGATCGCACCGCACCGCACCGCACCGACTCTCCCGCCACGGTCCCGGAAAAAACGCTCCCCGTTCCCGGCAGTAGTCGGAAGGATACGTACAAGTATCGTACATTGACTTCACCACCGATATTTATGTACGACCACGGACAACGAAGCGGTAACACTGGCTGAGGACGCGGTACACCTGTCCGTTCGGCACCGATACTTATCGATATTCCGCGTGACAGATCGGACGCCTTGCCTTTCCTCGAGAAAACAACGCCCGCTTTGTAGTCCGCGACGATGTTACAATTTCCGAGATGAATTCACGGTGAAATCTTGACTCGTTTAGCCCCGCTGTGAAATAGCATTATCACACCTCCTATTCAGATTCGCCTCGCTATCGCCCCTGTACCGCGCCACTTTGCCCCTCCTCCCTCGCTTCGGATCGTCCGTCAGTTCCTCTTCCTATTCCACCTTCTTCTTCGACAGCGTAGCCGTAGACTGTAGGCGGAGAGCTTGGAGAGGGCCGGTGACACGGCGACGCGACGACGGCGATGCTTGGCTTTCCTCTGTCCACGATCCATCGCAATCTTCATCCACGTTTCACGGCGCGGCGGCATGGCACTCCCCCTCGGCTTGTAGCAGCTTCCCGAACGAAAGAGAGTGGTCTCGCGCGACGCGCGAGTATCGCGCGGATGAGTCCTTATCGCAAATGACTGCTTCCGCCGAGCACGGAGAGATTTAGAGAGCGTAACGACGTTGCGGTTCGCTCAGCGATCGCAAGGCAAGTGCCTAATCCAGACGATAATGGCTCGGCGCTGCCGCAAAACGATCGAACAAAGACACAGCACTCGGACTTGCTCCTTTTGACGCCGCGGCTAGTCTCCTATGACGGGCAGCCTGTTCAACGTGTCCGCTGTATTGCGGCTCACGAATTTGCGTGCCTCGCGTCACGCACTCTTAGCAATTACAGCAAAGACTCCATATCTTCGCAAAAATATTGAATATACAGAGCCTATATCTTCAATATTTTTGCAAATTTCGGTCCCAAATTTTTAGGAAACATTCATGATGTATCAAACACTGAGAACATGAATTTTTTTTTATCTTTTTTGCATATTTCGGTATAGGCTCCCCTTAAATGTTTAAAAAATAGTCCTTTCCCGTTATTCGATCGAGCTGAAACTTTACACGGATTTTTTTTTTAATTATTTGGAACTATTCTGGAGGATGCCCCGAAGAAAATTCAAAAGTCGTAAATAAGAGCCACCCTAGTGAATATAATTAGTATGCTCGATACAGATTCTTGATATACATAGATTTCTAGATTCCGAAGAGTACCGGTACACACTTACTTAGGTACAACACTACTCAGGAGGCTCAGGACGAACGAGATTGCCGTTGCGTTGACGCCATCCGTCGACATTCGTGATATCCCTTTGCCAACTTCGGACTCAACGGTATCGATTACGCGGCTGGTAGGTAAATGAATCCACGCGTATAACGAGTAGCTGGAGTATCTCTTACGAACACAACTCTGTACCGGTTACGTTCATTCCGCGCTATGGACTCGATGATAAATGAGAACTTCTACCCCTCTCCCCCCGAGCGTTACGCGATACCAAAAACTTGTGATCTCACAACCGAAATGTACACGACGGACAACACTGCGCTGTTCCTTATAGTTGTAATAAAAGTACACCTAAGTAATGGACAGCATAGATCATCTCGTCATCGATTCCTGGCTGCTGGATCGAAGGTAAACGTGGGACAGGGAAGCGATAGGTATGTATGCAATTATGTATCCCCAGTGTCGGACGAGGGCGCGAGTTAAAGAGAAGCGATCGATGGAACGAGGACGGGTGACGGTCCGTGGCGGTCGCTTCGGGCCGGGACAGGCCGAGCCGAGCCGGGCCGTCGCAACGAGCACGGTTTTAATTGAAACAGATAGAGCGATCAGCGAGTAGCGGTTAAACGGCGGGTGGCAGCCGTAGCGTAGGCCGTACGCCACGGCGCGCCGTACGCGTCGCGGACCCTCCGTGGGGAAGGGTGTTTCGCAGGCGTCGAGGTCGAGGGAGTGTCTCGGCCGCGCTATACCCTTTCGTGGGATTATTCGGTGGGTAATGTATGGCGAACATAAATCACCGAATACGGACGCTCGGTCGAATCTATGCGAAACTCTCTGTCGACGATGATCCGGTCGGCACGCGGCACGGCTAGACTAATTGCTGGCCGGCAATCCTCCGCGAGACCCACACCCTCCAATTCACTCCCTCGCGCTACGCGTAGCATTCCCCCTGTCTCCTCTTCGGATCCACGTCGCGATCGTGCGCGTATCCTTCGAAACTTCCACGTCCGCGGAAGCCTAGATGACGAACGGAACGGATCGATCGGAATCGTTGCAGCACGGAAGCGAAATAAAAACGACCGAGGCTTTTCGTTGGAAAAACCGAAGGAGAGATACCGGAACGCGGGCCAGCGTGGGCACGCGCTCGCTCTCGCACGCAGTTTCATGGTCGGGGGCGTGATTCTAATTATGCGGAGTATCCGTTACAGATTTATGAGGTCGCCCGTACATGTGTACGAATCGGTCGCGCGCCCTTTCCGCCTAGCCCCGTCACTTTTCTCCCGTGCCTCACCACTTCATTTACATATGAATTAAACTATTACACCCCACGCAGCAGTCACTGTGGCAAACTGCTCTGTATACTCGTCGTCGAATCACGAGTGAATCGTCACTGGCCCGAGGCTCGTTTCTCCGTCGAACCGAAACATCGAAACGATGGTACGCCACCGTTCGCGCAAAGATAGCTACCCTTTACTTTACTTCCGAAGCGTGACTCGCCGAACCACCCCTTTGACTTTATCCCCGATAAGTATAAACCGGCCCGTTAATGGAAAGCGCTTGAATATTTCATCTCCTCGTCCCGTGGCGACTGGAGCGGCGCGTCGCGGCGCGGCTACTCTGTCACGACCGACTGACAAATTCCCTGAATCCTTTGGATTCGGTGATTCGCTCCGGAAGAGAAAATCTCGATTCACCCAAGTCTTAAATTCTTTCCGCCTTTCGTATTCGCGAGCGAGTTAACCGGAACCAACCTGCGAGATACCAAGCCGCGAGTGGCTACTTTAATTTGTAGATAGGTACTTACTTGTTGTTGCAAACTGCGTGCGGCCCAGCAGCACGCGAGAGTGAAAAACTCCAGCGAAAGTATGAAAATTCGTGCGGCTGCTCGAAAGCTCGATGCAACGGAGGACCGAGAGATGGTCAAGACGATGAACTCGTCCGTCCTGTGTGTTGCCCGAAATCGATATCCAACACGGCTGAAGCCAAGTTCGGTGCAAAACACTCGTGTTCTGTTTAATATTGCAGGACGCGAGCTAATGCGCGCTGCTCTCATTAATGCCAGCCCTCGTCCCTCTGGCAGAGCCGATTCCAACGTCGTTGCTGGTTGCAGCAGCCTCCAGCATCGCCAAATGACGACCGTGCCTCTGCTTCGTAGAAGATTAAAGTTGTTTGTGGACGCGCCAATCTGAAAGAGGAAGAGCAAAGGAAAATGGAAAAGGGAAATGGGAAAAGGGAAAAGCGAAAAGGAAAAAGGGAAAGGGAAGAAGGGAGAAAGGAAAAGGGAAAAGAAGAGAGTTGGATCAGTGACACGTAAGAAAGAGCTGGAAGATGTTTCTACATACGTTGGCGTAGCTAAATGGAAGTTAACCGTTCGTTGAGCGCGGCGTTTCGGAGGTCGGCGTCGGTGGTAAGAGGTACTGGCCGTGGTTTGGGTTACGCGGCCCTTCGGACGCGACGCGCCGCGCCGCACCAGTAACCACTCCATGCGGTATCGTACTAATTGCAGCCACGGATGCCGGTTACTGCTCTTCAGGGTTAATCCACAGCGGCGTAAGAACGGGAAACGTAGACGATCGGCCGAAGCAGGTACGAGTTTGCAGCTTTCTCTACGCCTCTGCGGTCAAAGAGTTGCGGTAAACTCGACCGGGGAGACGCTTACGAACCAGCCGTTGGCACCGTTACAAGATACTCGGCAATTAAGCGTGATTAATGCCACCAATTAAAGAAACGTGGTAGAAACGTTTGTACCGTGTGTCGCTATTCAACGTTCCTCGAATTCGCTTAGTCCACGACATCCGTATTCTCACTGCCGTATCCTTTCTATGCGTTTCTACTACCAAAAAACACACCGACTCGCGATCGCTACCTGAATAGGTGGCTCGCGGATCGTGCATCGAAGGGAACGGAAACACTTGTTGGATGATTCGCTGCAACAACGCGAACATAATAGGATACTTTCTAAAGCAATCCCCTTGCTCCCAGAGAGAATCTTCCGCCAGCATCGAACCATCCGTCCCTGAGAATTTATGCGCGTTTTCGAGGGGAACGTAGACGTCGAAGAGGAAGGGACCCCACCCGAGTCAGCCTATCGTTTACCCGTTATTTATTTCTCAAAATTTGAAAATTATACCGCATTTAATACATCGCCCATCTCCTTCTTCCCCTTCTCGTCCTGCTATCCCCTATCCGCTAGCTCCGTGTTTTATTCATGTCGCAATAAATAAGGAACAAAAGAGTAGTTTGTGAAAAATTCCGATGCCCGACCTCTTCCGCGAGTCCTGGTAGGTAAGTACACGAGTACATATACATATATAGCTGTCCTCGCGTGTCGCCGCGATCATCGATACCCGTCAGCCAAATTTATCGAAATTCAAGTTCCTACTTAACGTCGAAGGAATTCGTAAGAGAAATGTACCTAATTGTCCTAATTGTTGGACGGTTGGGGAGAAGGGAGACGAGGGTAGGTGGCGGACGTTGCTGCGCACAGCTTATTAACTTTTCGAGGCAACGCAGGACGTACGAGGACGTAGCGACAAAATAGAAGGTCGGAGAATGGTAGGAGATAGAAGGAGCGAAGCGGGCCTTGGCAGATGGCACCCGAGGGGATATCCTTGTCCAGGATATCAAGGGTTACCCATCACCGCGGGGACGGCAAACGCGCGCAAGTAAAGGGTAACTGATTCTAATCGCGCGCCCTCCGCGCTGTAACCTACTACGTTACTATGATGAATGGGCAAAGTGCCTCGTGACTACCGAATGGCAAACCCGACCAATGTGCTCCGAGATATTAAAATCCCTGCGATCGATCTCCGTCGTACGGTTTCCCGCGGCACGGCTACACCACCGATTTCACGACACTTTGATATCGCTAACGATTAACCATTACCCTAGCAAATAGTGCAGTCATATCCGGCCGTTCGCGCGCGTCGACAATTATTCTGGAAAACCGGGAAAAACCATCGTTTCCCAATGAAAAAATCAACTCGTCGAGAAAAACGAGCCGCATAAGCGTATAAAACCTACAGTGTGCCAAAGAACGGATCAGATACAGAAATTGCGAACGATTTTAATACGCCGCCTCCGCCCTCGCCTCCGCCTCCACCTCCACCTCCGCCTCGTAATTCATGCAACGACCGAGCAGCGTATTTTTATTGGTACGCGCCGATCGAGATCGCAATCTAAATTGAATCGGATAGGAGGGTCCTGGCGCGTCGAGCCGCTTTCATAAACACGCTGCGCACGCCAAAACACGCGGACCGGTCAATGTTTTTAAGCCGCTGCTATCAGAGACCGCGAAATGTTCCAAGAACCCTTCCGCGAAAGCTTTCGTTGCGATTCGCGTCTGATAAACTCTGGGCTACCGAAAAGCAGTCATCGGTTCACCTCGGCTACGCTCGGCCCCGCTCGACTCCGTGATCCTGTTTCCGTGAAACGGTTCCTGGTACGAAACAAGGATCGAAGAATCGTTAAAGCGACGACCGGAGATAGCTGGGATAGCATCTGCTAACGACACGCGGACGAGCGATCCAGCGGATCCCCGAAAGAGGAAACGACCAGCGAAAAAGTACATCCCCCCTTCCTTCTCTGAACGCGGCAGACAATTCTACTTGGGATAAAATCGGTCGAAATCCTCCAAGGGCCACCATCGACGCGGCCAAAGAGAAGGGGAGATGATTCAGAGATATCGTTCGACATAAAACCCTTAAGGTTCAAATTTGCATGTTACAACCTGCGTACCCCACCTTTCGGATTTTCCCCCGCGTTAGACTTTCGACTTGGGCTACTCGTATGCCCCCACCTCTGCCCGCCTTCCTTGTCCGCATCCCCGAGCTTACTCTTATCCCTGCTATTTTGAATGTAAGATAGGTACGCGCGCCCTTACCGTCTGCCTCTCTCTCTCTCTCTCTCTCTACCTTTCGCCATCTCGCAGATTCCTCTGTTTCTCAACTCTCTTCCTGCGTCTGCCCTTCTTCCATTCGTTCTCCGCCTCTGCCCCTTTCCCCGCTGCGCTAAGCTGCCGTCTTTTCTTTTCTTCTTTTAAGACGGAGTCCTTCGGTCATTCCAAGGATCCACCGCACTTAAATCAGCTTCCTCGTTTATAAATAAGGCCTGTACAACGCCCTCGATCGGTTGCTGAGAGGAAAGTGTGGCAAACCGCGTGGTCCCTGAGATCGAACAGCGCACTAAACATAACTATTTGCCCAAGAGCACCCCTTCTATTTGCACAGACTGGGCGAAAGCGAGAGTCGCCCGCAAATGATGACGAATGGTTGCGAATGATTTTAGTAACGCTATAATGCATCAGCTACGACATAGCTAAACACACGGATAGGCTGTCGTAGTGTCGTGCTTTTCCACAGCTTCCACGGCATTACGCGACGACACATTTCGCGGAGAGCATCGAAACCAAAGGAACATGGCAAATGTAAGGAGGACGAGCGGTTACCTCTACCCAAACAAACTTCATCCATCTCCCTTGTTTGACTACACCTCGTCAAATTCAACCACACTGCTACTCTCTGCCCCTAGACATTCGTGCATCTAACTGTCTTCGTCTAGGTACGCGTATGTATATAATACTCTTCCTCCCCTCCTACTTACTAAATATGATTTCATGTACGTTAAATAAGTAAATAAAAAATAGATAAATGATTTGAAAGTGGTAGTGGTGGTTTGGTAAAGTTTTAAAGGGTCGCGACAAGTTCCTGCCGTTGGCGTTGTCTGAAGAACACAAGCGAATTTTCGCTAGCTATCGATTCTAGGATGGAACGACTCTCTGGAATGACGAACGATCGTGCGTGGTACTCGAGGACAAAAGTTTCGTATCCCCACGATATCCGTCAGACGTTATTTATTTCGAGAGCGTATTATTGTTGTTTATTATCTGAGGTTCGGTACATTTAACCCGTGCCGCGCCCCGCCCCGCCGCTTCGTCCGCGAGGACAATACAGGACAAAACGATCCCCGAGTAGGAGAATTTCCGTCGGCTGAAACTTCTCCGAAGGGATAAAGTAGTCTTCGATCCGTCTCCCTCGCTCCGCCTTAGTACTTCTCTCGAAACACGCGAAGGCTCGTTATACGCGCTACGAAATGTAGAATTTATTTAGTTAGTAATTATTTTGAACTATTCTAGAGGTTGCCCCGAAGAAAATCTTGAAAACCTTGAAAATTTTTTTACCTAGAGTAAATAAGACCCACCCTGGTAAGTACTTTTCGAATCCCACGAAGGATAATGTTCGGTGCTACCCTATATACATACGAAATGTGTACCTCAAAACGCGGGAAAGTTCGTTTGCCAAATTGCCCGGTTCCCTGGTTCCCACAAGCCATCCAACCGCAAGGAAACAATGACCAAAGTTTTCCCGAGCGCGCAAAGATACCTGAGCAGGAAGCTCGATAAGCCGTCGAACGTTGCGCGACTACGAAACAAAAGAAAAGCAGGAACCACGATTGCGATGGCCCACCGATTCCACTCGATGCGACTCGCACTGCGTGCGCACAATAAAATATCGATTATCGCGTGAGACCGACGCGACATGATCGCGAAACGATCGGTGGTCGCAGTCGGTGATAAAGTCGCGATAGGATCGAAACAGATGTTCGGTAGAAAATCAGGGTGCGTTCACACGCGTCAATACGCAGGCAGGAAGACACACGGGTAAATAACTACCTATGCGTGTGTACGTACATATACCTATAGCGAAGTATAGAAATAGACAGGTAGGCAAACGTAGTTTTCGCAGGAATTCGGTGACCGAGCGAATAGTCCCACTCGCGCTGCCCTCGATCGTCCAGCTATCTGTTTGCATGCTTGCGTGCTTTATCGCGCAACTGTTTGATCGCGAAGAATAGATAGCAATCGAGAGAATCGTAACCGTATACGATAGAGCATAGAACGCGGCGAAACGATAGGAAAGCGTAGCACGCTGAGAGAAGATGGGAAGGAAGGCACAGATTACAGGTCAAACCACGAAAGTGTCCTGGCCAGCCATTGAAAACCGATAACAGGCACGGTCACTCTCGACTCGTTCTTGGAATCGAAGGAAAAGGTAGGTAGAGAAAGAGCAAGCGGAAGCCCGTTACTAGTGCCGGTTAGATTCGCGTGCACGATCAACAGAGCCGCGCGTACGTGTGTATACGCGGCGCAGCGCCGCGTCGCGCCGCGCCGCGCAGGGGAGGAAGAGGGCGAACGGCGAGATTTACCCTAGAGCCCCGGGCAACCGCAACCCCCGAAGCGATTTCGATTATCGATAGCACTCGTTTTAAAACACCCTGTGTCGATTCGTCGGTCTCTCCACTGGCCCTCGTCTCCTCCCACCGAGGCAAACCCTCCCGGTTCTTTTTATTCCCTTCTCGTTGACGGACGCGACGCGATTGTCACGTTGGGGATTCGTAGCCCTCGCAGATGCCATTCTAGATTCGTTCGATCCGCTCCCCGATTCACGCTTCGCGATTCTCGATTCCAGATCTCCGATTCCTCGGTTTCTCGGTTTTTCGCTCCTAAGTAGACACCTGCAACAGTCGCTTATATGACGTAGCACTCATCCCCGAAAGAACCTGGTTCTCCTGTACTATTCGTTCGACTACCTAGAAATAGGTAAAACACGTGCTTATTAAAGCCAAGCAAAAGCCTCGACCGTTTTCTTGCCGGATAACGCTTATCCCTTGCGTTTCAAAGGTCCAGGGCAGAGACGATCGTAACACTCGCCTCGCGAAACTATCTTGACGAACCTCCTCGAGATTCCTCGAGTATCCTTCCATTATAGGTCGGGCGGTGGATCCGTAGATGGTGGAGAGATAAGGCGGACGATGACTTTGGATGGGGTGGCAAAGCGACGGGCGAATGTTGGCGCTTGTGTGTCGTCTCGTTTCCTCTCGTTTCGTCTCGTCCTGTCTCGGGGGGCCGATCGCTCATCTCGAAATAGCGTTTGCTCACGGTGCGCGCCCGATGCGCTCGGGCACGAGAACGGGAACGGGAACCAACCACTCAACCGACATCCCCTCGTAATCTTCGCTATTCCGTGTCAACTATCTTACATCGATCATCCGGCCAGTTCTATTAAATTTTTCGCCACGCGACCACCGCTAAGCGCGACACGACGATTCGTTCTTACGTAGGTACACGTGTACCTACCTCCGTTTAAACGTCGACCTGCACTGTTTACACGCGTAGAGACGCGGTACCGGGCAAGGAACAAGACTGGGTATCGAAACGGACCAGACGTAATGAAACGGGGGTAAGCTCTGCTAAAGCGAGGTAAGGCGAGGATTTAAGCGAGCGGAAAGTCTCTTATGAAAATAATGCCGGGGAGAAAATGCGAAACGAAATAAAAACTAAGTAATGTATGCGAATGGCTGCCGGTGGAGGTTGGGACGGGAGGTGAGAAGAGGCGGTGGATGGAATGTCGGCACGATTTACATAGACCGTGCAGGGTGGCGTGGAGCGGTGTGGAGCGGCGCGAATCACCGCGACCCAACGCGAAACGAAGCGGGGAAACAGCAGGCAAGTCCGCTTCTAAGAATGTATCGCCGCGCCGTTACGTAGACTACATAAAATTGCTTTTACCTCTTATTAACAATTCATATTCCTTGCTCGAAAGTCACTCGCGATAAAAAGTTATCGGTGGGGAGATACTCCTTCGCGACAAACTCGCGACTCGTCGCATCGACGCGCCGCGCCACCACCGACGAATGGTCGGAGGGATTGCTAAGTACTAGCTACAAACTACGAACTCTAGCTGCGGGTCGGAAATTTAAAGAGAAGGGAATGTTCGCTAGGAGTCCGAGAAATTTTTCTTAAACTCCGCTCACGGACGCTTCGCATTCTTTCTGAAATTCTTTTGAAAC
Organism: Andrena flavipes; assembly: GCA_963971345.1. Classification (NCBI taxonomy): domain Eukaryota; kingdom Metazoa; phylum Arthropoda; class Insecta; order Hymenoptera; family Andrenidae; genus Andrena; species Andrena flavipes. The sequence goes on from OZ020482.1 coordinate 2,776,710, forward strand.
GCGAGCCTTCTAACGCGCGATACGTTGCTTCCTCCCGGGCCGGGGGAAAAGTGACTCGGGAAGTATCGTTACACCCTCGCTGGTGTTGCGGTCTACCCTTCGCTCGCGTGTACTAACGTTTCGTCTCCCTCCCCGTGGCTACCACGGCCACAGCCACAGCCACAGCCGCTCCAGACACCCCAGACACCCCACTCCGCCTGTCTCATCCCATCACCAAAATGCTGTCCGATGCGGAGCACGACGCTTCCGGGGGGAGCTTTGAATGCGGATCTAATTACTTCCGGTCGGTCGTTCGCACCGCTCAATACACGCATATCCGGCATATTACGAGTCGAAGGTCCAGCTCGCGCTAGGACGCCCTAGCGCGCCCTCAACAGCTGCTCGCTACAAGTCCTCTGCTATCGTCCACTCCACCCTTTCGATCGGTCGATTCCATTCGATTCGTTTCGACGACGCTGCCTGAACCTGTTTCTCTTATTCCTGTTTAGATGTTCGATCGGGGTACCTGCTGCTTATACACTTATCCGAGTCCATCGGGGATCTAGCCGTTTTCGCAGCAGTTCTTCAATCGACCGATCGATAAAGCCTCGAGGAAGCGAGATTCGAAACGAAACGAAACGAACCGGATCGAGGGTGCAACGGAGGTAGGATACAGGGGTTAGGAACGCTTTGAGCCTGCCGCGGCTTTGTCGCGGCATCCCTTACGCGTGCTGCGTCTACCGTGTTTAATATTTCCAAAGTGCTCCGACAAAAACCCACTGAATTATGAATTACCATAGGAAGAGGATACTTGCGCGTAACAGCAAACTCGGATTTTCAATCGGTGCAAGACTATGATAATAACGATCGCAGCCACTGAGAATGTTGTTGTTTCATCCGTTCTGAGATCGGTTCGCACAGCCTCGATTCTCGTTCGAGACTTCCGAAAACGGGGATAATAGCGATTAAGAGGGTAAGGGAGATGGATGCCACCGCGTCGCGTCGCGGAGAATCCCCGCCAAGCTTTGACGCTCGTCGCTCTTCGGGATTACGGTTAAGATCAAGGTGGTCGCTCAACTTCATATCTCCCATCCTCACTTTCTCAGCCTAGTCGTCTGGAAAAAGCGAAAAAACCATGTTTCATTTGGTCAAAGCTGGAACAGACGGAACTCGCGCTCGAGGTGCTTTGATCTTCCGGAATATGTATCGCGCAGACGGCGTAGGTGCCTACTTAAGTACATCAGATGTCACGAAAACTTTCAAAATAAATCGCGCGTCAAGTTTTCCGAACGGTCAAGAGCGTAAAGTATTAGATAATTGAAAGAAAGTTGGTATATATAGGTAGGTACTTGAGGTACTCGAACGCATTCGTTTCACGTATTTCCGAGGGGGTTCCCATGTTCCCAAACGATGCAGCTCTAAAGCTTCTACGTTGAAGGAGCAGCATAAGCAGCCATTTTTCACGGATATATAAATGCAGGTTATTAATACGTTCGTATTACAAGGCACAGAGAGAAGGTAATTAGCCGACGGTTCATCAGTCACTCCGGCACATAGCCGGCATACCATATCCCGGCCGCATCTTTGCCGTTCGTCAGAGAAAAAAGGGTTGAGATCCTTCCCGAGCGCAACAACGACCTACAGGGTACCAGACGCATTAGAGGACTAATGAAACGTCGGATCAGACGAGAACCTTTCGAGAAAGCCTTCGAAAGGCGAAGGGATCCGTTAACGTTAAAGCATCTCCAACGCCTACCAGATGGAACAAAAAAATCCTACCTATAATACTTTCTCTTCCTCTGCGCTCGATCGATAAAAATACCTACTCGACGTCTCTCGTATATTGGATCCCAAAATTCCGTGGTTACTCGACGTATCTAAGTAATCCGTCGCCACTTGTCCTTTCGCCAGATCATTCGATTCCATTGGCAAATGACGCGTGGGAAAAGAAAGGATCAGCCGGGACGAATTATTACCTATTCCCCTCGCTGGACCTAATATCCCATGACATCCGATGAGCGAGATAGGTGCCTACCTATGTCAGAGATGTAGGAAGAGCATCGCGCTCCACCGCGCCCATCGCGCGTGCGGCCGGCCCGGGGAAAGGTGAGGTTTCACCTTTTAGCATCGTGGGGGTGGTTTCTCGGTGATAAAGTGCAAGGAGAATCGCGCACGAGGTCACCCCGTCGGCATCCCCATTGGCAGCCCAGTTTCAAGCTGGAATCGTGATTGGTCGAAGGTCGTGGGTCGCCTCACCTACCCCCTATCCAACGTGACCTCCCACGCCAGCTCGCGAGATAACTACCACCCTTCCACCTTTCTCGCGTCTCGCTCGTAGTTTGCTCTTCGTCTTGCTCTTCTTCCGCTTCTTTCCCGTAGATACTTCGCTTCGATTACCACCACCGAATATCCTACCGATAACGATCGACCGGCAGAAAATCTGTGGGTCCATGTTTTTTTTTTATTCCCTTTGCAACAGTGATTGCTCATTGCTGCCGCTGTTGTTGTTGCTCGAGAAAGTCCTCCCTTCTACTCTCCTGCCTGCAGTCTGTACGTCGTACCTATAACGTAATTAACTTTAACGTAATTACGCGCATCTCGGTGTGGCCTGCTTCTTGTCTCAGGAAAATGGATTAGCTACCCTCCAACCGACTCCATTAACGCGATTTCGATACACGACCCGTCAATTCAACTAATCATCCACCAAATTTTTCCTTTAATTCTCTTTCGTGACAATATAACGGTACGTACACCCACCTAAGTAAATACATACATATTATAAAGTAGCGCGTCTTTAGATACCTACAGATTTAGAGTAAGCTGTTTCCTTTGATCCAGTTAATATAACGAGATTACGCAAGAATCAGCTTGGATAGTTGGACGCGGAAATGGGACGCGCACCACCACCTAGCATCTGTATGATAAAGTGAGCATACGCGTAGTGTACCTATAAACATACTTCATCGCAATCAATGAAGTCGAAATGATTCCCAAATATAGCATAGTTAAATAGGTATTGTTAGTGACATGTCGTCGTTACGTGCATCGAAATCCCCTCGAGTGTAAATTGTAAATTGTAAGAAAAATATTTGGCAACAAAGGAAAATGAGATTTACCGGAGGTATTGAAATCTTCGCCTCGCTCAAGTGGTGAGGTAAAGCGGAACACCCACTTCAAGACCGTGTAAACGTATGAAATCTTTCTTCTTACGATTTGAAAAGTATTCATTTATGTAAAAAAACTGTAATATATGTTTTAGGTATAACTATTGGTATAACATGGATTTTTATATGAATAATGAATATCAACATGTGCATGGAGAATTTTTTAGTGTTTAGCGCATTTTAAATAAAATTGTTTAACATAGAAATATTTTTATGTGGACTTTACATTGGTGTTCCGTTTTACCCATCCATTCCGCTTTACCATACTCTCCCCTACTTGGGTGTTTTATCGCGCGAGAGAACTGCAAGGTGAAAGTGAATCTACCTCTCTTTCATAGTCACTCGACTGACAACCACAGAAAAATCAAGTTTTCGTGTCATTTTTTTTAATTAAAAAAAAACTATCGAATCATTAACGGAATTTTTCTGCCTATTTATTATTTCACTCTTAACTTTGTAGTTATACTGCTCAATATTGTTTTTTCCCATAAGAATAGGTGCATATATGTATGTAGTCGAAAATGACCAGCAACACGTAAACAGACGATCCATCGGGCGATTGTTTGTACGATCATCGTTCATTCAGTCATTGTCACCGTGGTACACATATGTACATGTATGTATAGCGAGCAATAATTACTGGAATTGCTACTATCTACTAGGTACCGCAACCGAGGTTGCCGTGGCTACGAAAAGCGTTCGACGCGCGTCCATTTCGTCGCCATCCACGACAACCTCACCGTCGCGTCCACCTCCACGTCCGTCGATCCTCAAGGGAAACACACCGACGTCGATTATGTTTGCTCCAAAGACCGAACCGAATACACCGAAATCTTCCAGTCGGGCGAACCGAATTCGCCGCTCGCCGCTCGCCTCGTCCAACCGCATCACTGTTTACATTCCTACTGCCACTCTAATTAATTATCCACCACCCCGATAATACACCCCCGCTCGATGCTTACTACTACGCGCCATTCTATTCTCAACTTTAAAAACTTGCTTTCTGCTTGTATTACGAAAATACTTGGGACAGAACAGAGAAGTCATATGTAAACAAGAGCAAACAGAGCATATGTTTACACGGACTTTTTTTAGTATTTTCCATTGGTGTAACTAGGATTTTCGTCTTGGGGGGGCCAGGTTCCATTCTCTCCCCCCGTCTCTCTCTCTCGTTCTCTTTCTATTTTATATAGGTAGAGTTACCTACATTTAGCAGCTTAATTTTAACAGTTTTAATTCATAATTTAACGTAATAAGAGCATTTTACGAATTGTAGGTATTTGACTTATTTCGATAGTTTCTAGGGAGAGGCCATTTCGCGTTTTGGGGGGGCCAGGCCCACGTACTTTCAAGTGCTGAGTCTATTCGCGATGTTACGTACCTATATAACTCGACTCGACTTGATTCGACTGGACTGCAGCGAAGCACGGGCGTGACTCCAAAGCAGACTGTGTGTTTCAAGTACCACTTGGGTAACGTAGAAGGCTAATAGAAGATGTCATGCAGTGTCATTGTTGGCAGACAATATCGCAGATGGTAAAGTCCCTCTGCCCGTGAATAGTTCTGATTCATGGAGCCATTCAGGGCGAAACCCGACATACATATCTATCCTATTGCAAACGTAATCCAGCCCGACTACAAACCACATACACATACATATGATAAATACATGATACCGGGACATCACCTGTATTAAAACCTTAACTTGCTCGATCAAACAACGTTCACCCTCATCCCTTATCCTTCCTAAAACGTACCACAAGTCACGTTGTCTAAGTAATCGTAAATTTATTACGATATGGCTACTAACTTGTGTTTAGTAATATTCTACATCTATATTCTGTTTACTTTAATGTACGATATTAAAAATTGCAATATTTGTTTATTTGTTGTACAAATAACATCAGTCTCCGGAAAACGATGATTTGAGGCAAGATGAGGTCCTTGATTATGGTTGTTCATATAAGGTGGAACAACGCTATCGTTCTCTATTATAATTTAAGTCGAATTTTCGTTAGTTTTAATTCGAATTTGAAGAGAGGAACTTTCAGATTTTATAAAAAGAAACTAAACGAGGAAAATGGTCAAAAGAAGTTATGAAGAAATCTGTAGATGAAGTTTTAAGCAACAAAATTGGGTACAAGAGAGCTGCTCGAGAATATTGCCTTCCACAAACCACATTGGACCGTTATGTCCAAAAAAATTGAAACAGAGAAATGAAGTGATCATGGGTTTACCATTAGGTTCAATGAAGAGATATGGATAAGATAATATTTAAAAGATATGGTCCCACAAAAGCGCTTGGAAGAGATTTAAACGGAATAAAATACCAGCAACAAGAACAATTTTATTTACAAACAAAGTTGTTGGACCGAACGTGAAATGTGTGGCTGTGATTGCTTAAAAATAATCAAAAATTCACATACTGAAATTTCAATTCTAATTGCACGCAACGATAAGAAGAAGAATTCATATTCCCGGAAGAACCGAGAGCTCTACTATTATAGATTACGATATCGGTGTTACGTAACGGTATCCTCGTAGTGCAGTTACACAGCGTTTGCGCAATAAAATCTTAAAAGAGAGAAAATTTTCCATCGCGACGTTTATCTCAGCCACGGTAAGAATAACAGCCGTTCTACATATGCACATATGTAAGTACATACATACGCGAACCCGTCGCATACGGCACGCTATCTTCCAGCATAACATCTATGTTCTATGTACATATTAACGTAGTGTCATAGAATGTACGTGCATTATCGGTGCCCTCAAACGATTCAACTCTAGTTACAGTGTATCATGACCTTAATGACACCACCTTGTCCTGATTTAGAAGTGTCGAACGCCTTTACAGTCTCTTCTAGCTTGAAATTGTGAGTTATTAACGGTTTCACGTTTATTTTTCCAGAGGCCACGAGATCCAGTGCGTCGGCGTAACTGCAAAAACAGAAGAATAGGATAGATACTAATTATATCTGTGCGAAAAGAGCAGATGCATAACTGTAAGAGCTTATTGTATAAAGGCAAATGCAAATAAAACGCATCGGTAAAGTATAAAATGTAGAACGTACTCGTTTACGTATCGAAACACTCCCCTAAGGTCAACCTCTCTTATCAACGCATGGATCAATGGAATTTGAACCTCAGGTGCACCCATTCCAACAAAAACTGCCACTCCACCGGCTTTGGTCGCCTGAAAATACATATAGAAAGTGTCGATAACTCCGGTCCGATCGATGAGAAGAAGAAGGCGAACGAGGTGAAACGTAAAACTCACGAGGATTGCCAAGCGGATGGAGGACTGAGCTCCGCTCGCGTCAATCGTTGTGTCCGGTTCTTCTCCGAAAAGCTCGTGAACTTTCTTCACACTTTCGGCCTCCGTGTACTCCTTTTTCACTAAGAATGTGTCGTCAGCGCCAAGTGTCTTCGCGACGTCCAACCTCGATTGCAATAAATCTGAGGAATAAAAGAAATTGAGTTTTAAATAAAATAACTACAGGTACGAAAGTTGGAGAATACCTACGTACCAGTAATGACAATTTTACTAGCACCCATCGCTTTGGCTACTAAGAGTGTTACGAGGCCGATCGGCCCGGCACCCAGAATCAACACCCTAGAACCGATTCCAATATTCGCGCGTTTACACGCGTGTACTCCAACCGATAGAGGCTCCAGCAGTGCTCCTTCCTCCAATGTCACGTGGTCTGGTAATCTACAGCACATGCGCGCGATACATGAATTTCTTATAGGTGCTTACAATAATTAGTTTAACAATAAGATGAAGTAACGCGAGAAGATGAAGTCGTAAATGAAGTCTCTCGAATGGTATTCTACATGATTTCAAGTTGATTGTAGTTTACTTGAAACAAAAGTCCGCTGCATGTTTGTAGTAACGTCTCAAACTGCCGTGCACCGGAGGCGTGGCACAGAACACTATATCCTTACACAAATTGTACCGTCCTTCCTTACAGAATGCACATGTTCTGCAGGGTACACCCGGCTCGATAGCTACTCGATCGCCAACCTGAAATCGGAAACGAGGAAAGTAGTGTAAAAGGGGGTAATTGCGGTTACTTAAGATATAATTGTAATAAAACCAAGATATGAGGTGAAATATTTCTTGAAAATTATTTTTTTATAAATTTAAACTATCAATTTATTTGTAGGATACGGAAAGAATTAGTATTACATTGATTTGTTCATTAAAGTTTGACCGCTATTGTCCACACCTTCGAATAATAGCAATCACGTTGCGAGCAATCGCAGTCTAGAGACCGCTATATTTTTCGCACATGTAACCATCTGCTGAGTCCCATCCAAGCAATTCAGAATGGGCCCAGAGGCCACAAGAGGTGCTTCAAAACAACATTTCATTATCATGGACAAACTGTTATCAAATAGGTAATACACTTGTACAATTGGCCCTAAGCACATGTTAACACATGTGCTAATAATTGCGTCAGAAACATTTTACCGAGCAATCACCAAGCTTTAGGTACATGATATGTATGTACAGTGGCTCACACCCATAATCGTACACATTTTAAAATCGCATAACATTTTCAAAATTGGTCCAACCGACATGAGTTTTTTTGAGAAGCTAGAAGGATTAGTTTTCTCAGTGACGTGTTTCGTGGTTTTGAAAGAAAATTGCAATTGGTGGGAATAGCAAAAAAGATAGTACAGGTCGTTTATTCAACTTTTTTCTGAGTTTGTAAGTGAAAAATCATAGAAATCCGTTTGCAGATTTAGGTAAGTTGTATGCATGCTGAAAATATCATGAAAATCGATTAACGTTGCTTTGAGCTACAAACTTTCAAAGATCGCAGAATAAGTCAATTGCAATATTTTTCAAAACGATGAAATACGTTTGGACTAATTTGAAAAATGTTATGCTATTTTAAGGAGTGTACGATTATGGATGTGACGTACGTACCTACATACTCGAGTGTACAACGTGACGGTGACGACGACTCGCGGTGCGATACGTTCATGAACAAGATAAGAAACAGAAAATATTCCGTTCCGTTCTTCATTTAACTTACCTTCAAATTTGTCACGTTCTTACCGAGCTTACACACCGTACCAGAAGACTCGTGTCCCACGATCATAGGCTTGCGCACCACAAAGTCACCTATTCGACCATTTACCAGATAATGAACGTCGGAACCGCAGATACCAACGCAACCCATTTCTATCAGCACATCTAGAATTACCAAATAATATTTCTGCGTTAAAAACCGAATTCAAAAAAATAAAATTGCACTAAAAAGTCAAAAATAACTTTTTCCCTTCTTTAATCTACGAGTCTCATATTTTTTAATTCAGCGCCAGATTTACACAGTGTAAATGATAAGACAACGACTTGAAAAATATGATAGTCGTAGATTAAATAAGGGAAAAGAATATTTTTTACTTTCTAGTGCAATATTATTTTTTTAACTTTTAACTTTTATATATATTGACACAACATGCTGAGGAGATATGCGCGTATGTAAATAAAATGATGATAATTAGGTGACAATAGTCTTTATTATTAACCAGAACTGGCAAAATATTGGGCCAATGTTGATGCAGTATAGGATGGTATTACCGGGGCATCGCCCTCTTTCGAATAAAAAAAAAGATCATCAAAATCGCCCCATATACTGAGGAGTTATTCGGGGACAAACATAAAAAAAATAGAAACGGGTCGAATCTATAACCTCCTCCTTTTTGAAGTTGGTTGAAAAGCGCGTCACACTAGGTATCGTTGCCTACTCTTCATCGTCCGGGCACGAAACCGTTACGAGCAACGAACAGGTTGTATGGAAACATACATATAGGTACCTAAATTCCAATACTAGTACGCTTATACATATACAGGTCTACATATAGGTCTTGGGTAGGATCGCACACTCATCGTCATTCCTTTGGTACCTGTTTGCCCTTCATCCCCTTTACCCCTTTACCATTTTCTATACATACGCATATACCTGGCAATGAGGTATCACCTTGTGTAGTGGACGATCCAAACATAGCAACAAATTCGTATCACCTCGCCAATACGAACTAAGATACCCAGAATTTTTCTCGAAAAGTTGAAAGGAAGGTTTGATTGAATTAAAATAATTACATTCCGAGCCATTACTGCAAGTATGAATTTATACGTAACATAGCTTTATGTGGGTACCTATGAAACTGTGGGCCGAATAAAATCAAAGGTCACTTACCATCCTGACCGGGCTCCTCGACCGGAGTTTGTTCCTGAAATTAGAGAAATGCAAGCATTCAACGACAGGCTACAATAAACTTAAAACTTTAGTTTAATTTTACAAGATACCGTCTTCTTCAAAACTACTTAGTTGACCGAGCAGACAATTCGATAGCGGACAGAAATTTGATGGATAAAAAGTTTTATCGCTACAGCCAAGGTTTGAGAAACTTAGAAAAGTAGAGTAAGAAATGATTATAACACAAGAGACGATATTGTTCGATTTCTTAGCGCATCCTATTTGCATGGAACATGATCGACACTAATGCGATAATGACACGGAAGAGATTGAGTATAACAGGCGAATAGGACAGAAATAGAGAACCTTGTCCTGCAATGAGCGTATAAATGATTCGTCTCGTCTGATTTGGTGCCGACGCATAGGTACTATACAGAGGCTTTCTTGGAGGGGGCTAAATATATAATAGTACACCTAAGTACATCTTTGAACCTTCGTTTGCGAGATTTAAAATTAGCTTGTAATTTATATTTTAATATCTCTATCTCAGACTATAGCCTAAATAATTAAATTCACGATCGCCCCTATCGCCCCCTGTGGATTCGCCCCTGGTATTGTATACATATTACATATACCTTACTATACCGTACCGCCTCGTCCTACCTCGCGCCGCGTACTCAACACTGACAGTGGCTGTTGAAAAACTTATTCGCGCTGACGGCAACCATCATTTGAATTAATAATTGAGAGAAAAAGCGAGGAAATAAAATTGAGGATTACTTTCGGCAGGGTAAATATTTATATACGCCCGTACTGTGCAGTGCCTATTTAATGTTTACCTTCCCTTATTATTGATCGCGTCCGAATCGATCAAGGTGAGAAATCTACACCTCGAGACGTAGACAGTACGAAATTTCTAAAAACTGTTGGCCAAAGCTAAAACACGATAGGTATGATAATAAGTGTTTACCGATCTCAGAAAGCAACTGTGCAAGTTGTGACAGTCTAAAAATAGATAAATCTCGTGAGATACTGTTTCGTCTAATACCTACCAGTTACCTACACGGTAGAATGCTGAATGCTAATTTTTTTATTCATAAAAACAAGCAGATAAAAAGAGGAAAACAAAGAACAACCCTTTAGCGCTTATAAAAGCGTTGAAAAAAGTTTCCCGATTCGATATAATACAATAGAAATTGAAAAAGGTGAAATTTTCTCCAGCAATTGAAACTATTAATTTACCTACATATGTACATAGTAGATTCGCGTGCAAGTTATTGGTTAAAATTCATACTGACCAGCCGAAGATCATTAATGCCGTAGAGAATAGCGGTGAGATTGTCCTTGGCCATGATCGAAGACGATGCTTCAGATTCAGACGATTCAAGTTTAATGTTAGAAAGCTTAACGGAAAAGTTTCGCAAAGAGCGCTGGCACTAGACTCGAACTAGGGAAGAAGACACGCATTTATATATATAAACTTATGCCTTATATAAGGCAGCCGCGCACGGTTAGTTCTCCCCCTCACCACGACGAGCTGTTCTTATCGTTCCTACCCTACAAAATCGTTTTCGTCATTGACAAACATCTCTCCGCGTTAATTGCTCGCGATAGCTGTGCTTTCCTCTCGTCCCTGTACGCATACCTATACATACGCATCGTTCGATCTGTCCTTGACTTTTTTTCTTCTGAAAAGTCGAACGGAAAGAACGAAAGCTCTGATCGGTGGCCATCTAGGTAGATGTGTACATATTCGGTTCAAAGTTCATTGGATCGTTGATCCGTTGCGAAATTCTATAAATAGTTATATGTATGTAATGTGCACATTTGTAGAAACTAAAGGTTTAAGGCGACTAAGCAAATTGTCAAGGCTAAAAATCACTTGTTCGTAAAAACTGGAACCAACACTAGTAACGGTATATCTGAATCCTATATGTATATCAATTAATGACGATTCACAAGAACAACACCGTCACTCACCGAGATCAACTACTATTTTGCAAAACGCGCACATCTTTTTTAAACAAGTTCTTATGCCTCTCGTATCTCCGGCACTGTGTAGGTACGTCAGTCACGAAGCTACGCAGCTGCAACCACCAAACCCAGAATCATAGTGGAATCAAAGGATTTTAATTTTGCAGAAATTTACAAATTCAGTATTTACCTATAAGCAATCATCATTCCTTGCACATGCTACCTTAAGAATCACCTAAAGAATTTGACTGAATTTAGGTTAAAAATATGTCTATCTATATAGATATTAAGTATTAAATCAACATATGCTCGCATTATCTGAATATGACTTTTCTTCCTTCTAATAAATGTGGGATCATTTGAAAAGAACGATTACCGAAAGCATCGATACCCCGTAACCGTGTTATCCTTACGTTCTACGAGTGGCGAGATAAAATTGAAAGCTTACAAAACTACTAATTCTTGATATCATACGTCGATAAAAGCCAAAAACAAAAACAATGTTTTCATTATCGAGCAACAAAGATTAGATAAGTGGTACTTGAAAAAAATCGTGTCTCCGCCTCCACCGCCATCACCACCTCCACTTTCAGCCCCTTCTCCTATTCCTTTTACCCCACCCTTTATTTTTAACAACCTACTTGAAGCCGTTCCGCTCCCCCACCCCCAAAATGGACAAATAGGAAATTAGGAACAGTCCGTACATTACTATAATTTTAGCTATGAAATCTCTTGTAAGATAACGGTATAGTACATACTTGTTATATAATGTAATATAATAAGTTACACAAGTTCATATCTCTGACTTTTCGCCTGTATGAAAAAAATACACGATTCCGATGAGAATCGGATATTCATAAGAGTTAATGAAACAGTACCTACGTAACTCCAAAGAAATCTATCGATTTTGGTTTTTTCCTCTTACTTTCACCCTTTCACTTTTCTACACAGAGTCGAGGAATGTAATTATACATATACATATGTACATATGTACTTAGATACAAAGGAATTGGGCCGCCATTCGAGAACGGAGAGAATCTAATGGATTAATGAATAAAACTTTATTATTGTTTGTATTATTTTCTCGTATGTTGCGGTGCTTTTATTCCCATCCCCATATTCCAGTCGATTGCTTAATCGTATCCTTGGTCTCTCTTCTAACTCTAGTTACCGCGTTCGCTTCCCCTTTCACAACAATTCTTCTGGTTTGTCCTCTCTTGTCGCGTTTCTGCAACGCCACCTTCACCTTGCTTTTAATGAGTTCCGGAGCTATGGTAGCGGTTGTTGTCGTGCTGTAAATACTCTTTGTCTGTTCGTCTTCGGAATCAAACATTTCCATGCCAGATTCTTTATGGCGATCAACATTTATATCGACATATCGAACATCCCCCTCTGTTACTTTATTTTCTAAACACGATGCGATTGAATTTTCACTCTCGTTTCTCGCTGATACCGATGGACTAGTCTCCGATACGCAGCCAAATTCATTCTTCATGCAGTTCTCAACTTGCAGTTGTAAATAATCAATTTCATTTTCGCCAACAGTTTCCTTTCCATCATCTATCTCTCTCTCCAATTGTTCTTCACCTTTCACTTCCTTCTGCTCCTTGTCCTCCGCCTCCTCTTCCTCTTCCTGCTCCTCTTCCTCCTCCTCCTTTGCCTCAACCATTCCCATTTCTTGTAAAAGATCCTTTTCCATCTGTTTAGTAAGACCACTGGCCTTAATTTCTACATCGATGCAATCCTCTCTCCTAAACATAAATTAACTATTATAAACAAATACCTATGCGTAAGAAGCAAAGAATTATTCTTCATCTTGCTCGTTTCAACATTTAACACTTACGAAATGTCTTGAAACGATGGGTATAACTCGCTCTCATAAGCGAAACGTCTTTTAAAGAAATCGCGAATACAGTTCACGTCCCGGTCGAAATAAATCTTGGCATCGACATGCTCGGTTGAAATCATTTGTGGAAAATCTATAAGAATTGTTTTTCCACTGTTGGTTATCATGATGTTAAATTCGTTGAAATCACCATGAATAACACCGTGGTTACCAAGTTTTACTATCAGATTCATTAACTCGTCGTAAAGCGATTCGATATCGTTCACTTCGTACACGCCACATCTAGAACAAGAAATGAAATATCGATTAAAACTCTACCGATACATCGAATAAGACGACACGAAAGATAGCAAGATATAACAATTTACGTACAGAGGTCCACCTTCGACTAGCTCCATAACGACGCAATGCCTGTTAAGATCGATCGGCTTCGGTACTGGAAATCCTCTGTCGTAAAGTGCTTTCATATAAGCAAACTCTCTTGTCGCAGATATTCTTGACAAGTATAACCACGACACTGATTTCCTATGCTGATGATAATCTCGTTTACCTTTGACGTTTCTGAAGCACGTTCTCCCTAATCTGTGCAGCTTTAAACAAACTGGATTTCCTTGTTCGTCGGCAACTATATAAATGTTGGATTCTTTTCCCACACCTATCTGATTGCCAAAAGAAACGACAGTACCTCTTTGTGCCAAAACTTTTAGAGCTAAATAATCATAGCCAGCATTCGTCAATCGATAACCATCGTCTAAAAAGACATAAGAAATACTTTGTCATTCTTGTTACTATGCATAATTGTTGTTCTCTCTGGTCAATTTGTAAAACAATAATTCATTTTTTATAGGCAATTGAAACTATGCATACAGCATTATGCGGTCGAATGATCTTTAGTACCAACTAACAATGTTTTCCACGTTCGTAACTGAGAAGTCTATGCTTGCACAGTTCCTTCATTAACTTATGGACTCCGCCGTAACGCAAATTCGCTATCTGAGCAGCGAGCGATGCAGGAACGAGTTCATGATTTTTCATTCCCATCTCGATCTGTAATGTTAAACACTGGCATAGAAAAGGATTCGTCGCAGTCTTGGAATGTTAAAAGACTGGTTAGCGCTAAAATAAACATTAATGGGCAATAACAGGGAAGCATGTGCTTCCTGACAAACATCTTTTTCGAGGCATAATTACTCTACTCTTCCTAAAGTTAACAATTTATAAAACCTCGGCAATTCAATTAAACAATTAAACATACAAGTATATAATTTCTGTGGAAATTTATTCAAGTGTATTGTATGTGTCTGTAAATATGTTGAAACGCCAAGTACCGAATACCTGAATAACCTTAAAATACATTCAGCACATTTAAAAGAAAAACTAAACACAAATAAGTACAAGTTTAAACTATTCACAGTATACAAATCCATACCGCTGTTAAAACACGGAAATCATCTCTGGTTAAGTAGCGTAAAATTGTGACGTTCAATTTCCCCATCCTGGTTCATTTATATTTACCAATGCTCGTTACCCGCCAGAATCTGTTTCTTACGTATGTGCGTATGTCGTATGTATATAAGTAGGTGGGTATGTACAGGTACCTATAAATCTATATATATAAAAAAAATCAAATTCTAAACCGCATTTATGTGATCCGACTTATATTACATAAGAAAGCATAAAGATTAAAGATGCAATTTTATGCTGGCGTTCGTTTCGAGTGTCAAAACCAGGTCATGTAAATGTTGCAACATATATGTATGTGTACATATTCATATTTTATGTGGCTTTCTTTGAAAGAATGAATCTCAATATTTGAAATATTCGATGTAAAATTTATTCGTCTTATTTCGTATATACATATCACAATTGAATTATTATACGCACCATTTAACGTATTTTCTATTATGCCAAAATATACCGAAAATGTACGACGTATATGTGTATTATTATATGTAAATGATATATGTTACTTGTTTTTAACTATAAACCTATAGTTTGAAATCTAATAATCGATTATTAATTATAAAGGTTCGATCGAATTACGATTCAGGAAAGAATTATTCATATTAGTATTTTTATCGTTGCAACAATATATATAGTATTCATAGGTCCTCGGAGATATGGAACACGTTAGATGTTAAAGATACAACTGATATAAGATATTAAAGCCAAATTTGATATAGGCATAGGTACTTTACATCATCAAATTTATTAAGGTTGATAGTTTATCAATATATACAAGCGAAGATCAAATAAATTTACTTGAATTAAGAATTCAAGTGCCAGAGTGCGTGCAAGTTCAAGTTTAAAGGATAGGACCGAGAAGTCAGGAGGCCTTAACTTATTAAGACGACTATCTTACGCGGGAACAACCAGAAATATACCCAGACCTTGTATCTTACTTCGCTAACACGTACAATGTAAAGTCGACGTTTCATTCTATCAGTAATGGAATTAAACTTACAAAAGTGAAACACATTAGCATGCTAAACAAATGAAACAAGTACATATAAAGGAAGGTTAATCATCATGTAGATTCAAAAGATTCTTTGATAATGTCGGAAGAGAATTATAATCGCACCATTTCCCATAGAAATTCTAACGCGAGTCGATATTATAACAGTAAATCTATAACGATATCAAACGTTGATATTCTCAACAAACATTCATAAAAAAAATTACCTATTCTAATTCACTTGTTTAGTACTGTGCCAAGCCGTGACATGGCATTCAAATAATTAATTACACTAATCGACTATACCACATTATGCACATATATGTATAACAAGTAGTAGAGTTCTTTCAGTCACATTTTATTTTCCTCTTTTCTGTTGGAATTATTGTATCTATTGTTCGCCAAATGACGCAAAATTGCATTACACCTTGAAAAACTTTACAACATCGCAGTACAAGGTACACATTCTTATTTATGCATATAGTATAACCTATGTGTATACTAACTGTGCAGTTTTCAATATATATGTACTCTAATGGAAGGATGGAACTCTTTCCAAATATCATTACAATTATCAGCTATTTAATTATTTAGTTTATATGTGATCGGTTACACGGCGGAAAATATGCTCACCACCAAATAATTCCAAGTACATCACGTATGCCTACACTTAGAATCGTACATTGAAATAATTGAAAGCAAACAACTTTTACGCTTGATATACTGTTACCAAAACTTTTTATTTTATATCAGTGGAAAGTATTTCAGTAAACGACCATGGTGCCTATGTATCGATAGGCTTGGCGAATACGAGCACAACTTTTCTTTTCGTTTCGTTTTTCCTATCGTCCTCACCGATATAGTGCGAGATTAACGACCCGCAATATTTGATAAACCGCAGAGAATACAATGCCAGTTTTATTCTTATCGATACATTAATTACATAAATGCTATGAAAATTTAAACAAAATTCGCAATAATAACAATGTTGCAATAATCGACAAGAAAACACGAGATCGCTCTAGTCATTTTTCTATCTGATCCTAAAACTGCCGTATACCAACTTACCAAGTAATGCAATGTAACATGTATGTACTTATGTCCTTGACAAGCGGTGACGTACGTAGAGCCCAGTGTCGTAAATTAAGTCATATCAGATCCATCAACAGATAACACGATTCTATGATTCATATCACAGAGCGCGTATCCGAAGTTTTTCATTAGGTTACAACCAAAAGTCGGTATTGTCACTTTGGATATATGTAAGTAGGTATGTTTGCACGTATTTATATGCACTCTAACGCATTGTTCTATATTTTCTGAACATAACTGTCAAATCGTAGCGTGTACCAGTAAGTTACATTAAATTGCAATTCCGCAATTCTATACGAAAGTAAACTTTGAAAAATAAACTAGATTTCGCGAGGCGAAGGTCAACGAAAATTCGTGAGAAATGTTCCACGTACATTTGTCATAGATTCTCGATCGCGCGGGATTATTAAAATGACACTTACCCGCATTATTATGTTATCTGTTTCTTGTTTTTTTCAAAATATATCAAACTTTTGTTTTAATAAACAACTAACATCACTCTTTAGTAGACTAATCATCAGTAAGAACCAATTTCTCTTCATCGCCGAATATAGATCCATCATCTGACAAATCATTTGCCTCAGCCGTTAATAACTCGTACTTTTTCTGATCTCGGACCTTTTTATGCGACCTTTTAATAGACGTTTCTCGTAACTGTTTGATATAATTTAACATTTTCAAAGAATTTGGTGGCGTGACATTCTGCATAAACTTTTCTGTGCTCGTGCTCGGTAAATTTTCATCACTCGCGCAACTACCAGCCGACGTTTCTCTATCTATATTATGATCGATTGATTTATTCGTGTCGTACACACCGATACAATCGTCCGAAGATTCCAACTTATCATACGTGTCACTTTCAATATTCTTTGACACAGCCTGGTTCTCTTCATCGTAACAATTATTTCTAACCAGCTTGAAACTTTTTCGCGAACAATTTTCACGTTTATTCTTTTTGTGCGATTTCTTAATGGAATCTAGATTGGAGTATAATTCTACGGTTGACATATTTTTTGGCGTCAACCTGCCAGTTGTATCGCCTGTATCTTCGCAATCGTGTATTTCCGTTGGCACCTCCTCGCTGGCAATACTGCTATCAAGTTTCACTGCCGCAACAGAATTCTCGTCCGCAATTCTCGTCGTGTAATTATCAAGAAAGCTTAGAACAGGCGTTAAACACCTCGACAAATTGATGTTCGCGACGACTTCGTCTGAAATCTCATCTTTCACCAAAGCTATATCGTAATAATTCTCTTTCACGGCTGATGGGATTAATGAGCGTTTCCTTTTAAGAGGCGTGAAGATCTTAAATTCTTCCGCGGCAGATACATCGGATTCCTGTAATTCAGAAGTACACGATTCATTATGAATGTCACGATCAAATGACACGTCCAACGGTATCTTTCTTTTACTTGGAGACAATCTATTGAAAGATGAATTATTCACATTTGTAACACCGTCGAATTCCGATGAAAGACTTTCCATACTCTTGTTGCATTCGGGTCTACTATCATCACTCTGCGCTTTAATATCATTGTCAGTATCTCTGTCGAAATCAACCTCTTTGTTAAAATATTCTTGTCGTTTCAAAAATCCAGATACTATTTTGTTATGTTTATCTTTTCGGTGAGACTTTTTAATCGAGCTGTATTGCGATAGAAGCAGCCTACTAGAATTTATATTTTCCGGGGTACATGCTCGCTCCAGATTACTCTGTTCACTGACCATTCTATCGACTTCAGGGTTCTCCTCCTGTTTCACATCTTGCCAACACTTTGCATCTTCCTCTCCCATAACTTCCACCTTACATTGCAAAACTTTTGGACTAAACAATTTCCTTCTATTATCACATTTACTCTTGCTACGAGATTTTTTTATGGAATCTTTAGCTAAGCTTCGTAAAACATTTATATCATTTTCAGGAGTAATTGATTCCTGCGATTGTAATAAGATTTCTGTTGTTGGATCGGGCGTCACAGATCGAACCTCGGTTTTAATCATACTGCTCGGCTTAACGTTATTAATTTCTCCAATTATTTCATTGTGGTCTGCGGTTTGACTTTCACATAAATTTTCATCACTTCCTTTCGGTTTTGGTTCTCCTTTTATATCGTATTCGTGAAATTCCGATGGACCGCTATCACAGCTTAGTACAGAATCTAATACTTTCTCAGAATCTTCCGGGATATGTTTCCATTCTTCCGTATAATCGAAAAGTGAGCCGGTATCTGAAATACCATCTGCAGAATCACACACCGGTATGTCTTTCAAATTTAAGCTGTCATCAGAATATAGGTCGATAGGAATATATTCATAATCTTCCACAGTGTCTGTCTCGTTTTTACATATGCTTGCATCATTTCCAAACCCATTCGCAAATTGTGGATAATGCTCGCTCCGCCTCGATGACCTCTCCTGTACATTACAATGTAAAGTGAAAATTATTAAACACATAAAACCAACATTTAACCACGAAAGAATACAAAAATAAAAAAAAAAACAAGAAAATCTTATCCGGGAAGGATAAGGGTCAATCAAGATCCCATTCAATTACCTTCTTGTGGCTCCTTTTAATAGCGCTCATACTTTCAGGAAATATACGAATTAAATTTTCGGGTGTGTGTGGCCTATTGTCATCGTCGTCGTCGTCGTCGCCGCCGCGGAATTCGTGAAACAAATTTCTTGACGTATTTGTTGCAATATTATCCGAACATATAGATCTTCCTTCGATGTATTTGCTTGAATGTGAATTAGGGGTAGTACTACTACACGTACCATTATCGACAGTTCCTTTCAGTCGACTGGGTAATACCGATGCGAAGCTGGTCGAGCATAAAGATTTTCTGCTTAATCTTGTATTGGGTGTAGAATAGTGTAATGTACCGTGTCCTTTCCTACTTTGTTGCGACGGTGTCTCATTTTGGTTCTCGTCGATAGACTCGGAAGACGTAAATATCGAACTACTGTTCGTAGTATCATTAGGATCATCGTCGTAATCTAAAGTTTTGTTCAATACAGGCGGGCTAAAGCTTAAGCTTAACGCCTTCCTTATACCTTTTCTCGCAGGCACAAATCTTTTCGGGCTAGGGGTTAAATTGAAATTCAGCGATTTCTTTATTTTCGTCCTTTCATAATACGCACGACTGCTGCTAACATTTAGAGCTCTCATTATTTTAGCAGATCTTGAGAGATGTTTATCTTCTACGAAAGAACCATTCTCCGAGCTAGACTTACGAATATTTACATCAAGGTACAGCGATCGAGTTAGCTTATACCGAACAAAACTTTTGCTTTTGTGTGGGGCTGATCTACTACACGAAATGTATCTATGCTTCGATGAGAATTTGCTTTCTTCCAAAGGACTCCAAGGAAGAAAATATTTTTTATCCAATTGTTTACTATGAATGTTATTATCATAGTCTTCTTTCTTCTTATCGTCGTTCATTTTTATAGCTGCAACATCATTGTTAAACATATAATTTCATTGGTTATGGTTTAAATATTAAGATCGATATATAAATATGCATATAAAATCACCATTGATCTACAGCTCGGTATTTGTTGCAAAGATTATTTTGTCACTCTGGGTAGATCGATGAATCTTAATACTTGATACTTATTAAACAATGAATTAATGTTCAAAGTATGCCATAACAAATTTTCAAGCTAATAAAACATACATCTTATATTAATATTCTTCCTTAGCGCCTAGAGCTCTTGTTTTGTAACACTGTAACAAAACAGAAAAAGAGGGACATATTGAAATGTAATTACAGTTCCAAATACCTTAGATGCTTAGGTAGAGATAAGAGAGTTCATTAACATTATGCAGAAAGTTATATTTTATAGAGATATCATAATTAATATTTCTGTCAATGAATTTTGTTGTCAAAAACGGGAATAAACACAAATGGCTGAAACGTAATTAGGTATGTGCGTATATGACAAACATAATTTGCTTAATCGTAACTCAGTATGTAAGTATGTATGTATTTATATATATATATAAGAATTTGAAGAAGAACGTATGTGAAATTCGGTGGATTATTACGTGCTAACACGTGCTTAGGAATATTTATTTATGCACAATCGTTTACTTATTATTGCCAATAATAGTATTAATAATGTTTCAAGTAACTTGTAATGTAATGCTTGAGTACGCGCTGTATTATGTTTATTACCATTGCACGTCAATAGAAAATGTAGGTTAAAATTTGTAATGCGTGCATCCGAGAGACGCGTCTATACGTGTACACTACACGCATAGATACAAGTGTATGTATTTGTAAGTAGCCATCAGTAGGAGGCATCTGTAGTAAAACTTTGCTGCCTATGCATTACGTATTACGAAATTGAAGAAAATATACGTACTTATAGTTCCAGATAATTGATCTCTTTGAAGTAATACCAGCTTGTCGATGTGGTTACAAATAAAGCTGAAATCTGATACTGGAAATTACAGTACTATTTACACGGCTGCACCATTTCCTCCCCTGTAGAGCTGTGGGTTGAGTCACGAGCGCGTTCAGCACAAGATGCTTTCCAAGAGAGTTTCGACACGGACTAGGAATGCGCAATGTACAAAACTTCCAAACTGAGATTTCACACGTTATAACTATGGCTTCGCACAACTTTTACGTGGGTTCAATCACTTTGTAGACTTGCTTTGACTTGCTTTCAGTCGCTTCCACTACGCGAGACAAATCACAAATCCTCTCTACGGTCAGTCACCAATCGTAGTTGCGCATTATACATTTATACATACCCTTCTTTGCATGTATACAGCACTACACAAGCATAGTCCATAACTCGCGATCGTGTGCGCCGCTTCGCGGCGCTTTCCGCAAACAACGGCGAAACCCGAGTGCATGGGTTTCGGTGTGGCGATTTTACTTTTCTTTTTAATCATGCATCCTCTAATTTCACTATCTCACTTCTCTCGGAACCAGTAGACATAGGTACTTTATTAAGCAGCTGGCGAAAGTATAAGTATGTACCTTGAAGATTTAAACGTTCTTCGGTGAATGAAGTGGATTTCATTCCAATGGAATTATTCTTCGCAACTTCCTTTAGATTTTAGAATAAGTCACCTTAGGAATGGTAGAAAACACAGTTTCATGCAATGCTTTATTATAGATCTTGTATATATATATAAATTCATGTTAAATATAAGTACTATGGAAAGTACCCACAATGATAAAAGATGAAAACTTTGTTCTTTCACAGCTGTTTCAATTATTTACATTAATTTTTCATGTATTCCCATATAACTATCTTATAAAACAAATGACGATTAAATATGTCTAAAGTTGTTTTTTAACATCGCACACCTTCAATTCGAATCGTGCCAAGAATCGTAAGAAATTACAAATTTTATCAATGGTTGTTACTTAATTAATAAACTTCGTCGTCTACGATTTCGTGGAGTGGATTTCAAGCAATCTATACTCTATAGCATTATTTAAGACTACTTGAGACCGTATGTACAATGAGATCGTTTTTATTGGGAAGAAGAAGATATACTATGTAGAGGGGAAAAGGGGGTGACGAATGATAATAATCAGCGATATTTCCATATTCCGATGAAAGGTTAAACGTGTCTGACGTGAAAACTGACAATGTATTCGGCATTTGTCCGCTGAACGGATATGGCAAACGGATCCGTCGGATGGAACGTAAACGCCACTAATCGTCTAGCAGCCGTAGGTGTCGTACGGCCTAACATCCCCGCATACATTCGAAACTTTAAAAGACCAGAATCGCGAGCATAGAACCTGGAATAAACATTTGATTTTAGTGAAAGCAAGCGTGATATTAAGTTGAATACCTATAGAGTATAGATACATATGTATACCTTATAGGGTGTTCTCCGCACGCTTTGGGACGCTCCATCATAGATACCCATTTATCATCGTAACAAAATAGAGACAAGTCTAAATACGGGGAGCTAGAGTAAGATTGAGCGCAGATCGGCAATTGAGCGAGCAATCTTTTTGTAGCTTCTGTAACACCGCCATATCTAGCACTTACTATAGTTTGCTTGAATCTTTGTTGTAACAGTCTGTAAAAAAGAATTGAGGCCACAAATGACTGTCGCCCAAGTACCGATTCTTATTAATTAACAATAAGTTATATTGTAATTGTATTATACCTTGCGTATATATTATTAGACGGAGAACACATGTATTGACAGTCTGTACTCATCCTAGCATTTCTGAAGAAATCACTAAAGTTTTCAAATTGCGTTAACAACTGCGTGGATGCGTTATCGTATGCAGCTAATATCTTGGCTGAAACCATGTCATAAACCACCAAAAGTGCAGGCTGCGCGTTAGGTTCGTTCGCTTGAAGCGTCGCGACTTCTTCGCTGGCAAACCTTACAAGTATATGATTCGTGTCTAATAATTGCATCTTCCACATTCGTAGCGCGTTTAACTGAAACATTTAACTTGTTAGAATTACACTCGTACTCGTTAGCATCGTACAGTGATCGTAATGAAAGCATAGCGGTACCTGGTCAAAATATTGATAGAAACGTCTTAATTCGAACGGATCGTTTGTCGTATCACTAATGTATGCCGCTCTTTTGTACAGATAAACTAATAACTTGTGCTTGAGGCTATTTATTGTAACGTCTCTAAACGGACGGCAATTTACTCCTGGGCAAGCACTTGTAACCAAATAAGCATCATCTTCTAAACAGAATCTGTTGTAAATTAGAGATAATCGCCAATAATATAACGTAGCAATTGCAATTAATACAAGTTAGAGGATACTCGTTTTAGAGAAATGTTACCTTCCTATCGTTCTAACATTTATAAACATTCCGTCGAGGATTTGAAATATGTGAATAGTTTGATGTTGCACGGACAGCACCGCCAATATATCTTTATACAAATAAAGACCTGCGTAAAGAAATATATGTTCCTCTTACTTTGTTTATTACATGCTCGAAACAGGATGTTTCTAGGCAGCGTTTAATCTTTAATCGGAAAGATTAAGAATTACCTTGATTGTGAGATAAATATATCTTGTCTACTTTAAAATGTCTAGTGTCGCATAATTTCCCTCCACGCAAATCAACCAGATGTAAACTGTAGTCTTCGAGCGGCGACCTAGGATTCGGAGTTAACGCTTCATTGTTGGAATAAATCTTGAAGAATCAAATTTAATTTTACGCAATGGTTCAGGAAGCAGCTGGTAATTAATTTTCAATAAAAGCATACCTGATAGAAATGTGGCCTCAATTCATCTGGAATATGAGCAGCCGATCCGACAATTACATACCGACCGTCGTCCGTAAACAGGCTACATTCTCTGTTTAACTGTTCGTTACTCTGAACAACATTCACGATCCATTTAGCCTATAAATGTTGTTAAATGTATATGCATGGTTATTTATATGCAATCCAATTGGCTGATAGAAATTTAAAGCACGACTTACCTTAAAAAAACGATTGAAAACATTACTTCTAATTTGAAAACTATGTTCGTCATTTTTATGTCCAATGTATTCACCTTCGCAATTCGCTAATAAATCAGCAGCTGCAGATGCACCACGATATTCGTAAACCTCTATGGAAGTTTGATCGGCGCTGAAAGCTATTAAGTAACGTCCATCGGGACTGAATTTCCTGAGGAAACACGGCGGTTTCTCTACGTTCATAACAGTGAAGTTTGGAAATACATTCTGATAAAATTGTCGAGCGTTGTGCACATGTGTTCCTGGGTAAGGGCAACCAAACGTTTCCCGACGCTTTAGGCGTACCACTATGTTTTGTGGGCCTATTTTACGAGGCTTGATGGGACAAGGTTCTGTCACATATTCAATCTTTGCCTCTTTCTCAGCCATTCCTTATGAATGTTCGCGATATACATCACAATACGCATTTCACTTAATTTATTTGAACGTGTAAATGTCGCAATGCGTAAACATTCTTCTTTTCCTCAACTATGAGAGAAACACTATTCATTCGAGTAGTACCTCTTTATTGGTTACGTTGGACGTTTCACACGATTACGTGTAACATCAGAATTTTCAACCAATTTCACGTTATTACATCATTTATTAAACGCAGATATTTTTGTGCGTATAATCAGTGCAAAGGTAGGTATAACGATTCTTATCACATAAATATGAAATAATAAAAAGCGATTTAAATATAATTTGTGTAACATATATGCTCGCTACGCGGGCCCTGAAACACTATCACCACGTAGCGGTGAAAGGTATCAACTAAAATGAGCGTGAAAAACGCCAATAGCCGGTATTCATAAACGTGTCTTAACATCGGGGCACCCTGTATCTAAATTCTCACCGCTATTATAACTTTCATTCCTACCGCTTATAGCGCTGCACTCTCATATCATGCTCAGCCGTTAACGTTGGATGCTACACAGAAATGGTAATGGGCCTCTAGAGTCCCAAAATCGAGTGACGCAGAAGACAATAGGGTGAAAGGTTTATCCTAAACCTGGTCAGTGATCATAGCAAGAAATGTTTGGGGTAACGACGAATTTTTATACGGGAATATAAATCTTACATGATAAAAAGGACTGGTAATTTCACTTTACATAATGTTACTTCTAACCGCTAGTGGCGTTGCGATGGTATTCTCATTCTATTCCGATCGATAATGTCGCATGCGATACGAAAGTGGTAAATTACTTCAGAGATTTCGAACCGTGTGACAAAAATTTACACTTCATATGAGGCAGTGGGAGCAAAAACGGACTAACCTACACAAAAAATAAATTTTTCCCCTATTTTACACGATTAGTAGAGCCCATTAGAATACATTATTACTACTAACGCAATTTCGAAAAAAAATGTGGGTTAGTCCGTTGTTGCTCTCACTGCCTCATATTTCGTCTATTCTATACCTCGCCGGTGCTATTACCCATAATTATATTTACCTAAATATTATAATGTATTTACAGTAATATCGATATGTATACAATCGTTTCTTAATTTATGTATTACACTCATTCTGCTCTCAACGCCCGTCTTAACATCGTTATCCGCACGCTCTTGCCAGTAACTTAACAGATCCCATCGTAATACTTTATTCTCAGTTGATTGTACAGTTAGTGAGTCTCCTTGGACATTAAGTACTACGAATATCAAGTAATTCTCATTCATGGTCACCGATTAAGTAAGTCACTCTTCTTTATGTTACGTTGGCCGTTCCTTTAGTAGGATGACAGTCAGTGGCGGATTTATCGGGCGGCCCATGAGCAGTTGCCGCCTGGGTCCCTGCTTAGAAGTCCCTCCAAGGCCCCATTTTCAAGAAAGAAAATCATGATTTTATCTAAACACTATATTTTTTTCTGTGCCACTACACTTAGCTCGTTTTTAGTAAACTACCTCTTCATTTTCCCGAAAAAAATGGGCCCATCGGAAGATTTGTCCCCTAGGCCCTTTTCCTTAAATCCGCCACTGACGACAGTATAATTTGTGCTGGTCCGTCGCATGGCATGGCATTTCACGTTGCCGAAAATGTAAGACAACTAACTCGTTGTATTACGTCGGTGGGGTATATCGATGGTAAGGCCAGCAGTAATGCGGTGGAGGTGGCGGCGGTGGTGGCGGTGCCGGTAGCGCTGGTGGACCTACCGCTACCGATGGTGGTTGCGAACCTGGCGGTCCTGTCGGATATAGGTGATGAGTGTGACGGAAATGGTGAGGATAACAATTCGCGCCTGTACCTCGGGACGACGGGGATGCTTCCAACGTGACGCCAGCTTGGGCCTGGCAGGCCATCATTAGACCGTGGAAATCGAACTTGTAAGCATAACGTTTCCCATGCACCTTCGTCATTATGTTTTTGTCGTAGTAGTATCTGCGGAGCAAAGAGAACTTTACACAGGTGCTACATAGTATTCGAATATCGTTCACTAAAGAATTATGTTTGCTTGTTTCTTTGATACAGCAGCTTCGATTGCCACGATCATCGGTTACACTGCATTCCACTTTAGAGCGGACTCGTTCCGCGCAGGGTTACAATGTTGATTGGTAGGAAACCGGCAGGGAATGTGCTACGACCAATAGCAAGAGTGCTACGACCAATCGCGTGTGTCAGATCCGTGGGAGCTGCGCAGATCGGTTGCAAATCGGTAGGGGCGTAGGTCCGCTCTTATATGGCATGGAGTGTACAAGTATACTTTCGAACTTTCGGTCCAAGCTTGTCGATCACACGTGGCTACTACGCGAACATGGCAACGTTGAACGATGACATTTCGAAGGCCCAGATTTACCTGAGGGCCCGTGACAGCTTGTCGTAGTTCATGTTCGGCTTGCTCTTCCGCTCGCCCCATCTCCGCGCTACCTCGTCCGGATCAGTGAGCTTGAATTCCCCGTTCGAACCCTCCCACGCGATGCAGGAGGAATTGGACGAATCCGAGAGCAGCTCCAGCAGGAATTGCCAAAGTTGAACCTGTCCGCCTCCGACCGCCCCGGAGCCGCCGGCTCCTGCTGTCGATCCAATCAGCGAGCAAGTCCGTTGTAGGAGGCTGAACCTCTCTGCGGGAATAGAAGCAGAAACACGCATGCACCAGTCGACCACCGTGCTCCTCTCGCCTCGAGGCGAGGTCGATTCGAGAAGAGTAGTGATGGTCGCGCCATCCGTTCTAACATTCCATTTAGAGAGCCTTTCCTTCGTTCTCTTCCCGCCACGATTTCACATATCCGCGCGCAACGCTCGCTTTTTCATACCGACAACCGAATCTTGGCCACCTCTGGTCGAGGATAAAGAATAAAGAGAAACTGGAGGAGCTCCTCGATGACCTGTGTGCTTCTGCCTCGAAGCTGCTTGGATAGGTAAAATCTCGCGGTTTAGGCTCCGTTTTCAGCGACGCGTTATGCATTTATTACCGTTTTATCGAAAAGGAAACTGGCCATCTTTTGTGAAATTTTAGACGCTTCTTGTGAGAATTATACTTATAGTATTGAGCGAGTTTATTTATAATTATTGGGGTCTAATAATTAGCAGACGTTGAGCTGATTCCTAGTTAGCAGACGAAAAAGAAAGCCATTTTCCGGAATTTTTTGTGAAAAATGTGATGTAGGTTTCTCACAACTATTTTCTTAATTTAGAAGTGCATATATTCAGCAACCCTCAGGAATTTTGTTATAGGAAAATATTAAATTATGAAGGAATAACAGCCACTCTCGCGGATGCTGTTTTTATAATGGCGCTGCGCGCTGAGCACGAATTCTCCGAATCGGATCATCTGAAATCAGAAAGTGAAGAAGATTCTGTTAATACACGAGCTTATCTGGTTCGTGAACGAAGGATTTTTCAAAAAAATGATTTTAGACAAAATGATGCCGGTTTAACGCAAAATCGTGATTTTTCAACATCTGAATTGTTCGTTTTTCGTGAATTAAAAATAGAGTTTTCATCAAAAATAAAAATCCTTCCTTCGCGAACTAGATAAGCTCATATACTAACAGAATCTTCTTCACTGTTCGATTTTAGATGATCCGGCTCGGAGAAATCGTACTCGCCACTAAAAAAAAATAGCTTCCGGGAAAGTGGCTGTTATTCGTTCATTTTTTAATATTTTCCTGTAACAAAATTACTGAGAGTTGCTGAATATATGTACTTTTAAAATAAGCAAATAGTTGTGAAAAATATACATTAGATTTTCCATAAAAAAATCCCGAAAATCACGGGAAAAAGTGTATATTTTGTGGATTTTTTTACAAGTCAACGGCTGAATGCAGATTTCCCGTTTTCTTACTATCTTTACATAGTATTATGAACGACGTAAAAAAAAAGTTTCAGTTAAAAAACTATTGTTTTTGGGAAGTTATGGATACATATCCGAAAGTCTCCCGATTTTAGACGGCTAAACAGTGGGCATAAAAACTCGGACTACGTTCGACCAATTCACTTCCAATTTTGAATGCAGGATCGTAATAAGATTCCACATCGTCCATCGAGTGTTTTTTTTACTCCGACTCCCCGTTTATTATTTATAAAGAAAAAAAGTTGTCATTTTCTCTTAGAGAAATGTAACTATACCTTTGATCTCTCACCATTTCTTTATTTTTCAAAATTTTCAAAATCGGCCCCGATGGACGATAGCTATTGACATACTTTATAAGAACTTTTTATTGTTTTTAAACTCAGACACGACATACAGCTGTTTTTACGCCCACCGTTTAGCCGTCCAAAATCGAGAGACTTTTGGATATGTATCCATAACTTCCCAAAAACAATAGTTTTTTTAACTGAAACTTTTTTTTTAAGTAGTTCATAATATTATGTAAGCATAGTAAAAAAACAGGAAATCTTCATCAAACCGTTGACTTGTAAAAAAATCCACAAAACGTAAACATTTTCCGAGGGTTGAAACGGGTATACCTCCTTAAACCCAGAAGAGAAGCTTACGCGAGGAAACTCATATACATAGAGTACTTAGGTGCCTACTCCAATTAATTATTGTGCCGTGTCTAAACAGGGAAACGTGGCTATTCGTTTGCGACAAGAATGCAGTTTACGGTAGATACCGTTATAAAGAATCGCAGCTGCAGAAGGATGGAATCTGGTGTCCTGCTGAAGATGCAGCGGATGCGTTTGAATCCTCCACATTACGTGTCGAACGATATCGTAAGCCTAATCCTTCACCGCGTGAGCAACGGTGGTTGACAGGCCCATTGTTAATCCTCTTACCAGCATCGGTCACGCGTGTAATACAGCAATCATCCGCGTTTACTGCTTAACCGCCCCATCACCGCCTCCCGATAAAAAGTTCGTAGCCATTTCTACGCGGTGCTTGTTTCCGGTTAAACGTTCTTCATGAATTTAAGGATCAACGTTAAAAAATGATTGTAAAATAAGTCGACGCCAAATTAAACGGAAAAACAAAACGTATGAATCTTTTTTCGGCTGCTTCCTTCATCGTCCCGATTCATCGCGTCGAATGTTGATCGCGTTGCACACACCTCGCGCGTAAATATTGTGAATATTTATCCATAGGACAATTTTTAACATCGAAGAAACAGCGCGTCTAGGTACAAACGAGCGTTTCAGTGGTTAAGAACGATTCAAACGTTTCCCGCGGGATCTAACGGAGATCTGCGGATCGTTGCGTAAACACGATCGCGGGAATAATGAAGGAACGAGGCACGTGTTACATGTTTAACAGTTTGCACAGGCACGTAGACGAATGTATATACACACGCGCGTGCAGAATGAAACCTCGATGGCCGATACCGATAAACCGTGGATACGCGCAGAGTAAAACGTACCAGTCGGTGGACAGAGAGAAACTGAGCGATCTTTGCCCCCGGTGATTTCAGCCCTTATCGCTCCCCCCACTCTAACCCCTGTGGACGGAATACCTTTACACCTCTGTACGGTATGCGAGTGTACCTCTGGCTTCACCCACTCTGGTTATAGCCAGGGCCAATGCCAGCTTACATATTCGAGTCAAACGTCAGCTTCACCCTCTCTTTATAAAGCGTAGAGCGCATCGGTCTACGGATATTTCCTTAGCCACAGAGCAGAGAAGATGCAACAAAAGTCTCTCGATAATTCGTCCATTCGCTGATCCTGATCACACGATTAACTCGACATGGACGGCAAGTTGCAAGGAAATTCGAGATTTCCAAAGAAACGAGTGATAAAATGCGGGAAAGCAGACGTACTACTCAGTTGATGTATAGGGTGATGGAATGGGTCTAAAAATATTGGTTGCCAGGCGATAAAGCGAGTCCACTCGCAACTATAAGGCTATCGTTTAATTTTTTTAAGAAATAAATAAAATTCTGGAGAGATACATAAGTGGCAAGAAAGTACGAATAAAATTTTTGTGAAATAAATGGAGATATATTTATTGGTAAATACAGGGTTTAGGGGGTCATATATCTACGTTTCTCAGCGCTAAATCGTGGTCAATGTTTGCGAGTGATTCAGGGATAAACTATTAATCCGATTGGTTTAATTCTTTTTGTGTTTTATAGGTATACTCATCCCTGAATGACTCCCAAACATTGACCACGTTTTAGCGCCGAGAAACGTACATGACCCCTTAAGGGGGTTCGTTTCATCAAAAAACATGGATGGACAAGTACCGAAGAATTGATATCAAAGTAGATAACAGAGAACATTTTGCAAGAGCGGGTAAAAAAAGCTCAAAAACGATTCTTTCAGCTAGGTCGCAGGAGAATTGCTCCCGCTCCGGTGAAGTGTTGTAGCGCGTACTTCGGGGCATCCTGCGCATCCTCAAAGTCCACCCGAGTCTCTGGTAATTTTGTTATCGCTCGCGCAGAGTCACTTCCTCAAGGATCATCAAGAACAGCTTCCATTCCGCACGGGTGATTATTTAATCGAAAAGATGCACCACGCCGCCCCGTTCAACCCTCTCGCGCCGGCTGGTCTGCGATGGCGCGAAAGTTCTGCGGTACCAAGTGACGCGTAAAATTATCCCCGTATGCGCCGGAGATTCGGGGGGATGTTTCGCGCTCATCAAGAAAACAATATAGCCGCACCCCGTGGCGGGCTTACCGCCCCTGGCCCGTTAGAGTTTGCCGACCACCCCGAGCACCCCCGCGTTGCCGGCATTAGGGAGGAAGGAGAGGGGTAGAAGCGGTTACTGCGAGGCCGTAACCCCTGATGCCACCACCTTTCCGCCGCCCTAAACACTCGATGGTTTATTCATGAGGGCTCTCTCACCGCGATAACACTGATTCGTTTAATAAACGGCCGCCGCCGGCGCGGAGTGCCCCCCCCCCCCCAAGAGCACCTACAACGTTATTCAAACGGACGATATATCTCCGAGGCTTACGCTGCCAAGACTACGCCGCTCTTCTCCGTTCTTCCACGCCCGCGAAAGGCGAGACGGCTCTTTTCCCTCTTTCGGGAGCGGAAAACCTCGGGCCCGGCGTTCTTTGCTCCCCGCGTCGGCGAATAACTTTTTCTCCACGCGCGCGCGCAACCCCCTCGAAACTTCGGGCTCCCTTTGTTCGCCGAGATCTTCTTCTTCTTCTTCTTCTCCTCCCCCAAGAGCCCTTCTACCCCCTCCTCGCGAGCTTTCTATATTTCACGTTTTAAGTGTCGAATTGAAAATTCCAAGGGAGGGTGCCTTCTCTACTCGAGGCTCGAACCTGGATATTTTTTATTTCCTAACGGAACGAGAACTTTCAAGTGAAAGGTCTCGGATGGCGGACCGTATTCTTCAGAATCGTACAAACGATCGACATCCTTCTTTCGTCCTATCGAACGCTGGGGGTGGCGAAAGGGGAACGAAGGAGGGGGGCGAGGCTATTATCGCCAGCGATATTTATTTTTCTGCCGGACCTTTCTTATCTCTAATAGATCGCTCGCTCGTTAAAGCCTTAGATAAGGTCAAAGGGCGGGTGCGAGTGGACCAGCGGAGCCCTGGGGAACGGTTAGCCTCATCCGGTCATTTTCAATCTGAACCTGGGACCCCTATTAACCTTTCCTAAGCCCCGTGGATCCATTTGGATTCACTGCGGGAATTGTATCAGTAACGCTTGCATCGACTTCCTCGCGATTCTCAGTGTAATAAACGTCGCCATTATACACTATTTCGAAGCTGATGTTCGAGGTTTATATGGCAAGAAGAATGGCAGTGAAAAGGGAGTAGAGGAAGCAGCATACGCTATGTTCTTTAGTAGGGGAGACCGGGGATGGTAGGCCAACTTTTCAGTTTTTGATTTTTAATAAATTATGTGGGCGAAATGTCATTACACCGGTTATATAGGTCTCCCCTATCTAAATAATAAAACGACTCGTGGAGAAGTGAATGAATCCACTCACCGTCGATCTTCCGCTCCTGCAGCAAATCTGGAGTTTCTACACCGGTTGCTTGTAATTGCAGATAGCCAAGATGCCGTGCCAAAATCTTCCCGCCAGGGATACGTTGCCAGTAATCCGAGGATAGCTTCAACAGCTCCTTACCTGTCGATGGGAACTTAACACTCGGCGGCGGCGCTATGGAAAACGCGCGGCTGCACCATGAAACCCACGACGCTATATGCGTCGAGTTCCATTCCGACGGGTCTGTACGACAGAGTTCATTGTTACGCGTTATATCGTCGCGTTACATCGAAGAAAACTTCTGCCAGGTATTTCCCCGAAGAAGGTATCACTCCAAAGATATTTACCAGACGGAACCATCACAGGATCACCCTCCATTTTCCTTCGCTCAGCCGAATCTTTATCACCAGCGTCTGATCCACTCTCGCATCCGTCCCGACGTCTGATCGATGGCATAAATTTCAAACTCGCTCGCCAACGAATCGCCAATTCACGCATCTTTCTCGTAGCCTTCGTGTTCGCCAATGACGCCTGGAGTTATACTATCGGACTCGTCTGGTCGCTTTAGAATACCACGATTCGCATCCTGCGTTACAATACGCTCGCCGAGATGTTATTCCAATGGCGCGTTCCTTGCACCGCGAATATCGTTTATTCGCCCATTTCTACGTCTCCGGACGCGTGACCATATCTGCTGCTTCATCTCCGTCGTCGATTTTTCTCATCGATAACCAAGGGACACGATTCGGTGCTCTTGATCATCTCCAACAGCCGATGACTCACCGACATGTGTAAAACATAAGCTGGACATTTGCTTTTTAATACAGGAATCGTAAGGCCGAGGGTCTGGATACTTTCCGCGCAGACTAATTCAGATTATTCCAACTGTTCCAGAGGAATCTTAATCCGTGGAAAAGATCCCCATCGACGGCGTAGAGGCAATCACTTTTGGGATCGTTGTGACTCGAGCACCGTCCGATTCACTCGTTTCCTTGAAGCGAGCCGCGTGCGTCATCGGGGCGCGTCGATTTCTCCACTGAATCCTGCCAGCAGTCCTCTCGTGTCAGCTTCAATCGGAGAAACCGGATGAAAAAGGCCGCCCGGTAATCGACGTTATTTTCTCAGATAAAGATCCGGGCGGAACACGCGCGCTCGAAATTATCACGTTACGTGTAAGTAAACGTGTCAAAGTGATTATCGGTTTGGAGAATCTTGCATTTTCGTATCGGTGAGTTGCAAACTCACTGTCCTATTCCGTTTCGTGAATTCGGGAAAGTTTCTCTCCTGCCGCATCTAATTGTAAGCTTATCGACAGACACTTTACAAGTCTCGATACCACTGGGGATCTTTATTTATCTCGTGCATTCCAAAACGTAGATAAAGACGAATTTAATGTAGACCTCGGTGCTCCCACATAGTCGTTCCGAGATCTCTATTTAGAGATCGCTATTTAGCCACTGTAACAGCGATCCCGGCACACTTCGCCATTCGCGGTAGACGAGTCACGGATGCTTACTGATCTTTTAATCCATCGAGCACTGTAGCAAGGTACGGTCTCGCTCGTCTCCGCGAAAATTTGCACGCGGGGCTCGCCACGCAGTGGACAGCACGAGGAACGTTTTCCGTGACCACTTTATCGTTCATCTACGTCTCTACGAGATCACCAACCACGGATACGCCGGTTCTGAAGAAACGATCACCTCTTCTCGCGAGCGGGCCCGTGTGATGCTTGATGTGGAATCAGCCGCGTGCTTCCCAGAGTGTCGTCACGTTTGCGAGGGACGGTGGCCGTGAATGGAGCCGATGCTGAAGGCCCGATTGGCGGAGTATGGATTCCCGGAACCAAGAAGGAGACCGGTCGGTTTCGGGGCGTACATCGCCGACCGCTGAATCACGGCTCATCGGCCATCTTTACCTATTTTTTCTTCTTCATCCTCTTCTTGTTCTTATTCCGGACACTGGGCGAGCCAGTGTTGAATCGTGCGCGATGTAACCTTTCGAAAGAGTTAGCAATGTATCTTTTTCTTTTTTACTTTTATCGTGATGGAGCTTCTTCTGCGGTTTCACGATTTTTATTTGCTCATAGATCGTTTTGCAATGTTCTCGCTGGAGGTCCCGACCAGCTGCCATTGAATAGATTTTGCTTTGGAAGGCAAATTTTATCACGCATAATAGCGATTGCATTAAGGGGCCTCCCTACCTTGAAATACTGAAAAGTAAAAAAAAATGGCAGCGTCTAAAACAGTTCGCTGTTTTTTTTTAAATCGCAAAAGTCTAATTTTGCAAAAGACCGTCAAAGTAGGAAGACCCCTTAAGTTCTATATTATAAATCAATGTTATGGAGATGATCAGTGGTCAACATAAACGATACATCCAAGTTTTATCTGTTGTTCGTGCATGTTTATAGAAAATGCTTGAAGTAATCACTGTGGACTTGAATGCAATCCTTAAAGCGATTTATCATTGGCATTCTGATACAATCTGGAGTTTCTGCTGTTGATGTATGAGGCGTTGATGATAAGTACAGCAGAATCAGCTGTGCTGTATATTTACTCTAACGCGCGAGCAACTATAAAGGCCCAACTAGGAAGGCTCAGAAAAACGAACATTTATATAAACCTTCTTTTCTTTGAAATTATGTCCATAATGTAGGAAATATCTTACATACACATACGTATATGTAGATGTTGTTCGAATATGGCTTCAAGATTTAAGTCGACCAGATGTAACAAGGTCAAGCTGTGCCCTGGTAAATTTAATGGCACACGTATTCTATATTCGCCTCGGTTTTTGTCCAGGCGATTACTAATGTTCTGAGAAGAGCAGCTGATCGCGTTTACTTATTCATCACAAGGGGCGTGCAGGCTTTTGCTTTCCTTCTTCCTTAAGTCTCGTCGAATTTTTATTTTCATAATTCTGCGTCATAATTCTGTTCTTCATTTGTTTCGATCCAAATTAAATACGAACTTAAGGCCGCCGTCTCATTTTTCTTATGGTCCGAATCGATCGAAGCGTCCTTTGTAAACAGATGGACCCTAATCACAGACCAGGTATAGATCTATATCTGGTCTGTGCACAGACGGTCCTATACTGTGTCGATAATAAAACTCTACGTTGCCGACCTTCTGTCCTACATTATCGACATGGAAAAATTTGAAATTGCAATAGTGTCCGCTGTCGATGGCATACCGTATTTCGAATATCGAAAATTTCCTATTTCTAGCGAAATAATAATTGCGACGAATATGTTCGTGATAAATTAATTATGAATCCTAGAATTGAAGCAACAAAGTATTTTGTAATAACCTGACGTTCTAGAGAACTTTCTTTACACATCAATGTTTATTACAAATTCACAGATGTTTGTTAGAGATATTAACGTACTTACATTGATTTCTTTAAACGTGCGCAATATATAGACAGCAGTAGATTGATATTTCTCAAGTAAAATAAAATGTCCACCCTTCTGGAACTTTCTGAAGCTGCAGGATTCATCTGATGAAACGGCACGGACCGATAAGTACGTGGAATCAGCTGTGAGCTGTCAAACCTCTGTATTTTAGATAATTTCTCGACATTCACAAATCGCTCCATTCGAAATATTTCAGCAAAGTGTTCGTTAGTATAATTCAAATTCCATTTGGCTTGTATAAGACCAACTCCTGTAAGTTTCTAATACAGACAGAATCGTTGATCGTGAAAGTGTGGTTAGGAATTTTCGACCGAGAATACGATAGATGATATATTCATTCGGAACAAAAGCAAGTAGTGCTACAAATATAGAAACAAAGGGATGCACAATGTCTCCTGACCCTACGCAACAACCTATCGATGAAACATTAACGGCACCGAACTTACAACTTGATGCTAGAGGAATGAATGATTCGGATAGCGAAGACGATGATGCGGGAATGGCAGGATATGTACCTTTATCTCAAGTGCCTGCGGACAGTGATCCAATGTTATACGAGGATGATGTATGTTACACGTTCCTTACTGACTTAGCGTTTCTTAGGGGATGAACTTTTATGTTGTAAGACTGATATTTTAATTTACAGGATGACGAATGGGCATCCAATGCGGGTGAACCTAGTCAATCGTTGCCACTACCGTCGATGGAACAGCAACCTGTAAATAGTAGTTTGAATTCGTAAAAATAGCGCTATTGTATCTTCTTTGTACAATGATAAAGTTGCGTATTTTTCACAGGACTGCATGTCAGAAACAATCGAAGTGTGGTCATCTCCCCATAATCGATCGAATATCGATATGGACGCAGATAAAATCAATCAAGTAAAGTCCATGATGGCATCTTTCACGCTACCAACTACGGCGATTCCTGAATGGGCAAATACTGTGTCCGAAGATGAGTGGAAGGAACGACTTATTGGACGTATTAAAGAAATACAAAATAGGGAGAAATGAATTTAAGTATTTTTAATTGATATTTTTACATGGATTTATGTGCGATTTGTTATGAGCTAGAAGTTAATTTCCTCTTCCATTTCTTCGAGTTTCAAACATTCGTGAAACCGTTAATAAGAACGAAAAGATACTTTCACTCGTTTCTACCAATTTCTGTGTATTGGATATAATACACCATCTTCAATTGTATACGGTAGACAAATCTGACAGTGTGTAAATTATGACAAATAAAAGTATTTATTTTATCTTAATTACACGTTAAATATCGAAATTCGAACCCTCTTATCTCCTATAACTGTGTACCTTATATTGTCGGTGCATTTCGCTTTGTACCAACGCTAGCTTTTTATTTGTCATGATAAATGATTACATGATTATGTGTAATGGTATTGTTCAACGTATGAAATCACGTTTTCCTCCAGTCATACTTGGAAATAACACACATCCATCGTTGATGGTCATTGAATAAGGACATAATGGTACTGTTACAGCTCATGTTCCGCATTCATAGTGGCAGGTTTGATTGGATTCAGTTTCATTCTTAAAGTGGCAACATCGTCTTCTATTCTTATTAGTTTCCGGAATTTCTGGAAGAAAAGTACTTGATAAATCTCGCACAATCGACGAATATCGATGTTACAAGCTTGGAATTTCAAGATAATTGATCGAATAGATCATTTTCAAGTGATATACCTCGGACGCAGTTCCAGATGTCGTGTACCAAATGTAGATCATATAGACGGGGATACATAACATCGAGGAGAGACCACAAAACCATCCTAATACATGACTCCACCATGGATACTCATACGTCAAATATTTCACGGGGACAAACTTGATTAT
The DNA here is from genome assembly GCA_963971345.1 of Andrena flavipes. Taxonomy (NCBI): domain Eukaryota; kingdom Metazoa; phylum Arthropoda; class Insecta; order Hymenoptera; family Andrenidae; genus Andrena; species Andrena flavipes. The sequence goes on from OZ020482.1 coordinate 2,814,494, forward strand.
GTTGAACGTGAAAACTCCCTAAATTCAGAATAGAAGACGTTATTTATATTGTAACGTTAGAAAAATAGATTGAAGATTACGCGCTTTACAATATCTTACCAGACAAATGACAGGAGTAGTAAACGTCCAGCATATCTTCCACCAGCAGCAAGGGTAATAACCAATCATGTCACGAATACCATCGTAAAAGCGATTCACTCCGTACGCCCAGGAGATAGAAATACACTCGAAAAACATTAAGAAGAGTAGACAGAATCCGCTCACCGCGTATGAATCTAAGAGTTGAAATACGTACATCCCTCCCTAAAAATGTGAGAATATTTTCATTGAACATAGTAGTTTGATATGCGTTGCATAAAGGAAACATTTTAACGGATGCCTACTTCGGTAACACAAGATAAACCGATGAGGTACGAGATAAAGCATACGATCGCTATGAACCATTCTTTTCTCTTCCTTAGAAGGTGCGGCCATTCATCTACCGCGGCTGTTATGAAGCCCTCAACTGTACAAAACTACAAAAAGTAGCAATCATAATTATCGAGGATAGCCTTATTAAGACATTTTAAATTACCTGGCTGTCCAAACCGATAAGAATAAGCATGAAGAAGAATAAACAAGCCCAGATGGATGATCCCGGTAGCTCCAGAACTGCGGAGGGATAAACCAGGAACGCTAGTCCCGGACCTAATTGGACGATGAAAAAGATAGAAATTAAAGACAGAAACGCAGAATTACAATACACACAGTTTTATAATTTCATAATAGATATGATTACCGGAAGCAGCTACGTCCGCAACAGGTTTCTGTTGTTGGTGGGCCATGAACCCAACCACGGAGAATATAACAACGCCGCTGAGCATACTGGTACACGAGTTCACCGTGCAGACGATCAGCGCATCTCTGAGACAAATACAAATACATTAATTGATATGTATGAAGCAGCATCACTCATGGAAAGAAATTACTCTTGAGTTACTCACTTATAAACGTTATTGTTGAACTTGTTGTAACTTCCAAGGGCAACCAGCGCGCCCAAGCCCAGCGCGTAGGAGAAGAATATTTGCGTCACCGCGTCTATCCATACCTGTGGATTTATATCGGGACATTAACTAAATCGTAATTCAGCAACAGGTTGCATTCAACAAGAAGAGAATTAATGCCCGAGTACCTCAGGATCGCCGAGTTTCGAAAGGTTTGGAGTCGCGTAATACCTCAAGCCTTCCATCGCTCCAGGAAGCGTTAATCCTCTCACCAGGAGGATCGCCAAGCACGCGTACGGGAACAACGATGTGAAATAAACGACCTGCGTAAAGTTACACGATTAACGATACGCATATCTCAGTAATAAGGCGACGGTAACATTCTCGGTTTACTTTTCCGGTCCATCTGACGCCTTTCCAAATACAGAAGTAACACATGATCCAGACGACGGCCAGTGTACCAGCCAGCTCCCATCTTATCGAGCCCACATGCTCTATACCGTCGGAGATTTGAAGGGTGCGCCTCCTTTTCGAAAGGACAGAATAATGAGCCAAAGTGTTTGTTCCGAGCGTAGAACTTAAATATCCCCTTTCCTGTGCGAACTTACTCCCAGAATTCTTTCACTGGGTCCCTCAGTAAGCTCTGGCTTAAGTTGCCGATCGAAGTGGCGCATATAGTGTCGTTGTTCTCGGGCCAGCACAACGCTTCCAAACGCTCCGCGGAGGTGAGGCAGTAACGCGTGTTCCAGGAGTTACTGCACGCTCTCCATGGCACGTCTGTACAAATTTAAAATCACAAGCTTTGTAAAGAAGTTCTACTCGACGTCTAAGGAATGTCGCGCGTACTCCATACCGATTCGTAAGGAAACTAAAAAGTAGAAGAGCGCCCAGGCCAGGATGATGATGTAGTAGATGTTCGTCCAACAGGAGAGCACACACGTGGCGTATCCAATACCTGTTATTGTTGGATCGTAGAGAATTTGCAATTACTATTCGGTCACCGGTGTAAAGTAACGTCAAATGCGAACCTTTGAAAATCGGAGCTATCTTGAAGACACCCAATCCACCTATAGTCATCATCTGTCCCAGAGACAGCTCCATGAGGAACATGGGCACCCCGGCCAGCGCAAGAGCGATAAAGTAAGGAACCATGAAAGCACCACCGCCATTTTTGTAGCAGAGGTAAGGGAAACGCCACAAATTTCCTAATCCTATTGCCAATCCAACTACCGATAAGATGAACTCAACCTTGAAAAGAGCGAGAATAGGTCTGAATTAGCCATCTACATGCATAACGTTTGGTTGCAGGTGTTGCTCTCTACTGTTATTAATTTGCGAAGTGATTCTCGCGGATTCACCTTGCTGCTCCAAGTTCCTCGGTCCGGTAAGGCTTTGGGCTCCGTGTAAGCGGTAGACTGCAAGCATTGAATCGCCTCGAATCGGAAGTCCTGCTCCTTCCCGCCATTCGAGACTCTTAAAGGCGGTTCAGCGAACAAGGCTTTCAGTTCTTGGACGGGATTGACGGGCTTGTTTGGCAGAGGACTCGTCGACCTGTCCACCTTAGGTAGTTTAGCTGATCCACTCGAAGGCATTATTTTTCAATCCGAAGTATAGAATGGTCCGAATTCACCTCATCCTATCGAGTCTCGCTCGAATCTACAAACATGCAAATCTCTCTGAAGCGAATCCTAAGGATCATTCGTATTCTTCGGTATTCAGCTATATTACATTCGTTGCTTTTTCAATGAACGTTTACTGCTCGATCCATGTTTCTGTTTGCAGAACAATTAAACCAGCTTTCCTGGCCTATATACGCTTCGACTTTTACGTTCAGGTAAAACGATAGGAGCGGTGCTAATGGGGGCCAGTTTGTAACGAGTATTCGGTGAAAGATGACGCGATCATTCCTGGAGAACAACTTTTAAATGTCGAGCGGTCATCGTCGCTGCGTGAGACACGACTCTGGTACAAGGGTCTTGATGATGATGGATGACAGACAACGAGCCACTTCCGGGAATCACGTTTGTCAAACGTAGTTCCCATCGGGCAACCTTGTCCCATTTTAGATTAACCATCGGTGAAAGAAACGATGTCATCGGGAGAGATCGTCACGTGGAACGGCGATGCCACCGATCGGCGGACGTCTCGCCGCGATGTATCATCGCGTAGAATTAAATTTCCAACTCGCAAAGTGGGATGTGGAGAATTATTCGTCCGCGGATCTGCCGTTCCACCTTAAACGCCCGATCTCCTCTCCGACGAATTATCGTGGCCGTGGCGGCGAATCGATTCGAGGATCGGCCGATTTCCGAGGCCCAAGCAAGATCGTACCGTGGCAGAGGATCGTTAATGAATTCACGGGGTGCAACGTCCTTTAAAGATACCATTCCGGGTGTAAAACGATTTACAACTTCTGCTCTTCAATTGTGTAATAAGCTCCAATTGTATGCGGCAGCCGACTTAAACGAATGAAGATAAATAAAGTTTCGGATAATTTCCCTCCTCTGTTTGCATCAATTCCAATGATGCGTCAGCGGAAAACTACAACGATGGATGTTACGTTAATTTTCAAGTTCTCACAGGCAAGAGCATAAAGTATCTCTGCGATCGTTAACACGAACCCGAATATTTCCTTCAGCGAGGAGAGAGAACGAGCATCCCTTCTCGCTCTCCGCTCCAATCGGCTAAACTTTTGCTATCCCGTGAAAAACGAAAGATGGAAGGATCGGTAGTAGATAAAGGAGAGATTCGAGAACGTTTAACCGTGGCAGTTAGTCTTGAATAGATCTGATGCGATCACTGAGCAAGTATTAACTGACACTTTATTGGCGATGGTAATCGGCGCTCGCGGAGAAAGGATACTGTTATTTGGCCCATGCAAGTCGAGCAATGTACGTACGTGTGCACGGTCTCACAAGCGGCGATCCGAACGAGATTTCCACTGGGCCGATATATCTGATAACGGCGTGATGATAGAACGTCAATGGGTGAGGAAAGATTTAGCGGAGCGTGATCGTGCGTCGGCCCGCGTCGTTACGTTCACAAATCGCGCTCAGGAACGGCCGAGTGCCGAGATTTCTCTGGCGTACCCTAGCAGATCTACCCCACAATGCCGTTCAAGTCCCCCAGGCACCAACACACCTATCGTTTCATTCAACAAATTAGTGCCACAGTGTCACTCTATATTTAGGTGCACTATGCGAAGGATGAGAGGGCCCCTGGTGTACGCTAATAACCGATTCACCATACCGATGCATGCGGCCACGAATTGCTCCCTTCTGCGACGAGCCTAGCTTAAAACGCTATAGATCACGCTCGATCTTGACTTTGTGCCTACGATTAATATCACCGACTCGTTTGAAAAGTAACAATTACATCGACGCTTTTACTCTGATTCTTCTAGAATGCAACAAAAATTCAATGCCTTCACTTCGTATATAAACCTTGAACAGTTTTATAGCAGCTCGATATTGATATTTATTTGTAACAAGGTCTGTGGAATCTTTTGAATTTTATTGTCTCAATTACTGTTCATTCTGTCGCGCAAGGATCTCGCTAAAAAGACTCGCTGAATAATGGGAAGAAGGAAAATTTGTGCAAATGTTATACAGAATTTAAATATTGAACAGGAAATAGTTTCATACGGACGGCATTGGTATTTGCATCACGTGATTAACCCCACTTCCGGTTCGCGCCAAAAGCCGGAACGACACAAACTGAGAGAACACTGTACTTTCGTAGGGCCAGGGAGATTTTGGAAAGCTTTATAGATTTAAGAGAGAATTGTCGTGAATCGAAAATGGGTGGAAAAGGGAAAATGTTCGTACTAAAGCGTGGTAAGTATCGTAAGGTGTAATCCAGATGCTAATATATTTATGTACTGTTGCATCGCGAAGTTTAAATTTATTCCATTGTAAACACAGTTTGCTGTGACAGTAAACTGATCTTTATTTTTGATAGATGGACGCAAAGAAAATGTTCATTTCGACAAAATAACGTCTAGGATTCAAAAATTATGCTACAATCTAGATATGGATTATGTAGACCCTGTAAGTTTAATTACCAGGTATTTGATGGTTGCCTTGTACCGTAGCATGACACAGTACTTTACAAAGTACAATTAAAGTTATTTTCTACCACTACTTTGTAAAAACATTCTTTTATCAAGATTATAAAATTAAGATTAAACTGCTAATTTTTCTGTCCTCTCAGGCTGCGATCACTTTCCGTGTTATCAGTGGTTTATATTCAGGAGTTACCACTGTTGAATTGGATAATCTTGCAGCTGAAACTGCGGCTACGATGACTACCAAACATCCAGACTATGCTATATTAGCTGCAAGGATCGCGGTTTCTAATCTTCATAAAGAAACAAAGAAAAGTTTCAGTGGTAATGCAGAGGATATAATTACTTTTGTATCCCTTTACGTTTAAACGATTCACTGGCATTCTCTCGTTCCAACTATTTTGTTTCATTTGCAGAGGTAATACACGATTTGCATCATGTGAGGGAACAATATACGGACAAAGCCAGGCCTGTCATTAGCGAACACCATTATAATATCATAAAAAATAATGCGACTAAGTTAAATTCTGCTATAATTTATGACAGAGATTTCAGCTACAATTATTTTGGCTTTAAAACGCTCGAGAGAAGTTATTTATTAAAAATACATGGGAAAGTTGTGGAGAGGCCGCAGCATATGTTAATGAGAGTCGCGGTAGCTATTCACGGCGAGGATGTCGATAAAGCTATAGAGACTTATAATTTCTTATCGGAACGATACTTTACACATGCATCGCCAACGCTCTTTTCTGCGTGTACATTGAAACAGCAAATGTCTAGGTAAGTTCCTGATAATTATGATTAGATTCTAAACTAGCGATTAAATTGGTAGTGTTTTATTCTGGAATATCGATTCGATCCTTATCTTCTCAGTTGTTTCCTCTTGACGATGACCGAAGATAGCATCGATGGAATTTACGATACGCTAAAAAGATGCGCGCTTATTAGTAAATCAGCTGGCGGTATTGGACTTAACGTACATTGCATTCGAGCAAAAGGCACGCCGATAGCTGGTACCCTTGGCGTGTCTAATGGTTTGGTTCCAATGCTCAGAGTGTATAATAATACAGCTCGATACGTCGATCAGGGTGGAAACAAAAGACCAGGAGCGTTTGCAATATATTTGGAACCGTGGCATTCAGATATTTTGGAATTTCTGGATCTGAAAAAGAATACTGGTAAATTGCTGAATAATTATTTGTATTTTCAATGCTTATCGGCTCTGGTAATATTGAATTGAATAATGTTCATTAGGGAAGGAGGAAAACAGAGCGAGAGAACTGTTCTATGCCCTATGGATTCCTGACCTCTTCATGAAAAGGGTTCTGGAGAATGGTGTGTGGACCCTAATGTGCCCACACGAATCTCCTGGCTTAGCTGATGTCTGGGGTGATGAATTTGAAGCTCTTTACACACGGTATGTTGTCGCGTAATCAACAGGATGTATAACAAAAATTATGAACATTTTATTCTTACTTCAATGTGCTTTACCAGGTATGAGAACGAAAAAAGATATAAACGGCAAATTCCAGCCAGAGACCTATGGACGGCTATTCTTATAGCGCAAGTTGAAACAGGAACTCCGTACATGCTCTATAAAGATCACTGCAACCGTAAATCAAACCATCAAAACATAGGAACGATCAAATGCAGTAATTTGTGTACAGAAGTTGTACAATATTCTAGTCCGGACGAAGTTGCTGTCTGCAATTTAGCTTCGATTGCCGTCAACATGTTCGTAAATCCTGCCAATAAAACTTTCGACTTCCAGAAGCTTCGTCAAGTGACCAAAGTTATCACTCATAATTTAGATAAAGTTATCGACGTCAATTACTATCCAATTCCAGAAGCAAAAAAATCTAATTTAAGGCACAGGCCTATTGGTAAATAATCTTCTGTCGTCGTCTGTAAAAAGTATCCGTTCACGCGTTCGTACTGTTTATAAATATTTGTCGCGCTTATTTCAGGGATTGGGGTACAAGGACTCGCTGACGCGTTTCTTTTAATGCGGTATCCGTTCGAAAGTGAAGAGGCACAAAAGCTTAACATTCAAATATTCGAAACGTTATACTACAGCGCACTAGAAGCTAGTTGTGAGATTGCCAAGGAAAAGGGTACATACGAAACTTACGAAGGCAGTCCAGTTAGTAAAGGCGTAAGTGCATTGAATTTAAGGGGCAATTAACTATTATATCAATATTAAATTTATTATAATTCTTGCGATGCGTCGCGTTAAATTATAATGTATTAATAATATCAGTACGCTTTCAGATATTACAATATGATATGTGGAATGTTACACCAACCGATCTGTGGGATTGGAATGCACTGAAACAAAAAATCGCCAAACACGGAGTTAGAAATTCTTTGCTGATTGCACCCATGCCAACAGCATCTACCGCGCAAATTTTAGGGAACAATGAATCTATAGAACCGTATACCAGTAACATTTATACAAGGCGAGTTTTATCTGGTGAATTTCAAGTTGTTAATCCGCACCTATTACGAGACTTAACGGAAAGAGATCTTTGGGACGAGGATATAAAAAATGAAATTATAGCAAATAATGGTTCTATTCAGGTTCGCATTAATCTACAGTTCTCACTTGTACCACTAATACAATATCGATTAAAAAGAAGCATGTATTAATATAATTTGAATTGTGCAGGGTGTTCAACGTATACCGAACGAGTTGAAAATGCTTTATAAAACAGTTTGGGAAATACCGCAAAAGACGATTTTGAAAATGGCAGCAGATCGTGGTGCTTTTATCGACCAGTCCCAATCATTGAATGTTCATATGGCTAAACCGACGACGGAGAAATTGACATCGATGCATTTTTATGGATGGCAAATGGTAACCCCGACAAATTGGATTGTTGTATTTTTGAACTTTTAGCTTCACTGTAATTTACGGTATAAAAATTACTTCGTTATTTGTAGGGTTTGAAGACCGGTATGTACTACTTAAGAACAAAACCGGCAGCGAATGCTCTTCAGTTTACAGTGGATAAATCGAAACTACGAAATACCAGCATCGTCTCGGCCAACCAGACACTGAATTCGGAGAATGAGAACGAGGAGGAATTCGCCGCAGTGCAAAATAATGGATGGTTGCAAAATAGAAGTAACGAAGATATGGAAGCTGTGCTTGCATGTTCTCGCGAGAACGGAGATGCGTGTATGGCGTGTGGATCATAAGAATTACCATTCACAAGTAGTCTAAAATTGTATTTAAGTTGAATCTTTTATCTAGGAATACTATAAACGTTAAGTATTCTATATTTTTATAAGTATTATATATAAACACGCCTTTTGTAGCGTTGTTATCTTTGGAAGACCGTCAAATACAGTGTTTCATCCCCATTTTCATTTGTATGTTGTTATAGTTGACTGCATGATACAGTATTTCGTGCAGACCTTCGCGCGGTACAGAATACCTAATCAACTAATTTGCAAACAATAGTCATAACAAAGTGTTGAGGGAAAGAGCTACTACGGTAGTCAAGGGAAATGTCAAAATCATAGGCCCGTTTATGTGTGCATAGCCAACAACTCCCCTGCTCAGATGTTTGCACCTGTGCAAGCGGGAGTTAGGAGAATCGTTCCCCCTCCACCCGTGAAGAATTCCGATGGACAGGGATTCTCATGACCACGGACGCTTGACCCGTAATAGATTGAAATGCGAAATGTGCGACAGACTACCGGTGATCATGAGAATCTCTATTGAGTAAACTTCCTCAGAAGTGGAGGGGAGCGGTTCCCCTAACCGTCGCTTGCGCAAGCGCAATGATCTGATCATATTGGTGTTGTTTAGCTATACACATACTGACACATACGTAGCTGCGTACTATTAGTTAGTTATATCGGGTAAATTTCGTTGAATGTTTGAGACAACCCATTTAATTTCGACTCATCCGTGAGTGCTTCGGCATTGCGCCGATTAAACGTGTAATGATTTAGTCATTCGCTGTTGGGAAAATACGATGCTAATGAAAACCTTATCTCTCGCAGAATTCGGACAGTGATCATGCCCCAGCTGATGCGTTTTAACATATTTGACAGTTGAAATTGCGTAATTGCTGGCAGTATATTCTTAAAAGACTTTTCACGCAACTTTGTTTGAGCCACCGTGCAGAATGGCCGATTTAGACGACTTGTTTCGCTCGCACCGATACGTGGGCCCAAAGTCTCTGGTAGAATTTTGTTTTCGGGTGATCTGTAAGAATCTAGACACCATCTCGGTAAAGGAGCAATGGAGAAAGAAGGTCTGCTTGCGAAGCCTTTCGCAAGGACTGGTGTTGCCATCCGAAATATGCGACAAACTTATCGAACTCGTTCTGCAGAGCAATACCATAGAATACCACGACGAGTTATTTCATATGTTCAGCGATACATCGACAACGAAACTTAAACGTGTCAAAGTTATAAGATCGAATATGACTGACCATTCGGCAAAGATTTTAGCTTCCCACAAGCTCACCGAATTGGAACTTACGAATTGCCCTGCTGTTACGGATTGGGCTATTCAATGGATAAATGCCAATGCAGATAATTTACATACTTTAGCGTGTCGTGGAGTGGACTCTTCCCTCATTCCGGCATATCTTACTAGTAAGAGTAAATTTTACTTTACCTTTATTTACGATTAAGTAATTTGGCGATGGAATAAATCCAATGGAAAACGTGCATTCGATGGATCTTTATAAAAACGATGGCAATCTTACTCGTTACCAGAAGGCAATTTCATTCTTAAAGTACTAATATATATTCACATTGTATCTGGCTATTAATTAAAAAGAATTATGTCAGACTAGATTAGTATTCCAAATTATAGAAATCGCGCTAAGAGCATCGTATAAGATCATCTTTAATAATTTATGAAATTAATGTACATTTCTTGTTTAATTACCAGAATACCAGAAAAGGGGGTACTTGTTCAAGATACCAAACCTACGATGTCTGGCTTTGGAATATTTGAAAATCAGTGCCCCAGAATATAACATACTTTTGGGTGGATTAACAACGCTGACACATTTAGATTTATCTTATAATTCTCATGTGGGCAGTTTTGACTTCTGTGACTTGGTGCCCAATCTGATATCTTTAATTTTGCACAATGTCAAGATTAATACACAGGCGCAAGCTTTTGTTAACAACATCTGCCGTTTAAGAAAATTAAGGTATCCGATACTTCCGATCTGTTACAGAATAAAATTCTATAGTACATTTCGGATGAAATGTTTTACATAATGTTATGTTTGTGATCAGGCATTTGGATATTTCCCAATTCAATCAGTCGCATGGGATATTCGAAAACCCCCATGCAATTTTATCCGACATAGTGAACGGCTTGCCGCAATTAACTTCTTTGGACATTAGTGGCACAAACTTAACAAGAAGATACGTAGTGGATTATCGAATACTACCAGTGGAACATTCTTCTTATTCTGCGTTCGAGAATAATGAACTTTGTCATATACCAGCTCTTGCTTCAAGGGTAGATAGACCTTTACAGTTTTTAGGACTCTACGGAACAAACGATGAGGCTTGTAAAAGACGTAATATTCCAGCAAGACTGGTAATGATAGAAGAAATATCATGTATTACTTAAAATGATGAGATTTCCTGTTCCGTTCTTTTAACTGTATTATGCTTCTGTATATCAGATAGCAGGAGATGCAAATGAAGATCAAATACTGGTCGCAGCTCATGTCTGTATGAATAATAAGCCTGGTTTCTTGCAAAGGGTACTGAACGATCTTTATCATATCTATAGATATGAGAATTGTCATAGAATGGATCAAGCGCTTTGCGCGATATTGGAAGCAATGGAGAAACATCCGCAAGCGAAACATATACAAATAGCTGGAAGGTAATTAATTATGCGCGATATAGTAATTTACATATCGTAGAATGAATACTAAAAGAGAAAGATCAAATGCAATATATATATTTTTTCTTTGCAGCGCGACCCTTGTTTGTGTTCTGAAAATGAAAAAACGAGGCGAACTAGAACCACGATTGAAAGAAAGGATTATCCATACTCTTCTCACTGGAATGAACATTTATAAAGACGAGAAATCTATGATGCACAATGGTTGCCTAACATTATGCTACTTTCGTATACCACAGGATGTGGTGCGTATCATGCATACGTGTTTGTATTAATAATATTCTGCCTGTATTATCAAGTGTTCTTTGGAAATTGAAAATATGTCTAATAGTATTACGTTGCCTTTTATGTTTAATAAGATGTCAAATTACGAAGCATTGGTGAAACTGCTTCTATATTCGGCCAAGCATGCGGAGCATGAAAGTTATGTCCAGCGTGTCGGAATATTCCTCTTAAACAGTTTGGCGTGTAAAGTAACTGGCAGAGAGAAACGTTTATTAGGCAGTCTGGGTTGTGTCGAAACAATGCTTGAATTAATAAAATACAGAGTCGAGTGTGACATATCCGACGATGTTTTGGAGGTGGCATGGTCGACTATGTGGAACGTGACTGACGAGACCCCCATAAACTGTCAACGATTCCTTGATGCAGCAGGCATGGACCTCTTCCATAAATGTGTGAAGGTGCGCGGAGTTACAACTATTTACAGCTTACCGATAAAATAATAAACTTTTACGAACACGATTCCTTTGCGCAGCAATATCCCTACAGAGAAGAATTATTAAAGAATATGATGGGATTATTGGGTAATATTGCTGAAGTACAGCATCTCAGAGTACAGCTAATGCAACGACAGCACATCAAATTCTTTGCAGACTTATTACCCTTCGACAGCGATGGCATCGAGGTATTCTCGTACCTTTATTTTAATCGATAACCGTAATTTTATAATATTGGGAACATGTATTTTCTTATTAGATAGCGTATAATGCTGCTGGTATATTAGCTCATATAGCATCCGATGGTACCGAAGCGTGGACAATTAGAAGACCAGTTCGGAACGAGGTGCTTGAAGTTATGGTCGAGACTATCGAACATTGGGACATATTCGCAGAACGTAACATTAATTATCGCTCATTTTTACCATTATTACGTTTGTTGGACATATACCATACACCGCAATGTCAGCACTGGGCGGTTTGGGCTCTCGCTAATCTCACAACCGTCTATCGTAAGTGTACAATGAAAATATATATAACGTAAGTGTTTTTTTACTCAAACCAATTGTTCCTTCAACAGCCAAGAAATACTGTATATTGGTGATACGAGAAGGAGGTCTTGAAAAGTTGAATTCTTTGATATCACACCCGAAACCATACGATCGCATAAAAGAGCTCGCACATTTTGTGGTTGAAAATTGCTGCGATTATAGTATCCATTCTAACGATAGGAATGACCTCCAATCATCTATGGACGAAGAAGACGGTTTGGACGGTTAAGAAATCATTTTCGCAATTATTATTAAAACATCGTCAAAAGTAAAATATTTTATATTCATACTTTATAATAAAAGAAGCGTCGAGTAAGGTTATAACAAAAACGGTTAAAAAATTTGTATGTTTATTTGACAAAATGTAAATTTGAAATGGAATGAATGCTCAAACAATCTTACTCACATTTCTATTACGCGAACGTTTCGTTACATATTTTATTTACTACGCGTTATGAAGTACTTGTGAAAAAAAGCATCTGTGGAACGATCTGATTGTACTCTTAACTAATTAGCCACAACAAGATATTTTTGATATTTATTATCAATCATCACGAACAATATCCAAATCCAAATGTTCTTGATTTTGTGTAAATAGTCACGCTGTACTATAAACAAGAATAAGCTGAAGCTAGATTAAAGTTGTATTTCTCCGTGTTAGGTATACACTAATAATAAACTGAACTTCGACATCATAAGCTTATATTAAGTTTCATACGTTCGTATGAATTCTTTGTAGATATTTGTATTATAAACCGATTTTTTGCAGTTGCCATTAAATTTTATTCGATGGGAAGACTTGAAATAGAAATATACGTTAAGCTATTATGTAAATAGGGCTAAAGATAAATAATGATACGAACTAAATTAAGTTTACCTATTAGTACGTTTATACTATTTCTAATCGAAAATTCTTTTACAACACTGATGCTATTGTCAAATAAAATTACGCGACGAGAGAAATATTACACACCGACTTGCAGTAAATTTATAGATTTCAGTTACAAATGTTAATATCTTCAGCAAGGAAATTATGCAAATTATTATCTCAACGATTTTTCACTATAATCGTTATGTAATATTAATATATACGTCTAATAAATTGCAAAAATTCCTGATCCGTCAAACATATAAAGTCGTATAAGACTGAATTGTTGCATTCATTTCTTAATCCCTTAAAACCCGAATACTCTTCTAAGCTAACTCAATCAACTTCGTTCACCAAACGGGAAAATGAAAGATATGCTTTTACGGAGTACATATCTCAACATATTTCCATAGAAAAGTAACATAAAATCTATACCGTACAACTCTAACTACCATTAATAATTAAATATCTTAATAAAATATATTTTATCAATTAATAACAGATACTCTATCGTGTAGTGAAATCTTTCAAGGATTGCCGGTTTAAGATGCATCGTGCGTATCGATTTTGACACGTCTATACACCGAGCAAAGATTTAATCGTTTAAAAGTATTGAAAGCGTATTTACAAAAATAAATTCAGCCGGAATTATTAACACATCACTTATGCTTTCGATATTAATAAATCTATCGCGCAACGTAAATAAAGCACAAGTACAGTACGAGTAGTGACGGTATCGATTTCCGGTTCTGTTCCTCCGTTCCCGGCATTCATTAGAATTTGGAAGAAGAGTGACGCCACAGCCCCACAGGGGAAGACATTTTATCTGAATTGCGCGTCCACGGCATGTCTGAGGAGTTTCGAGCGAGATTTCATAGAAATTGCAGGCGCTAGCATTTAGTAAAGGGAGATTCCCGCAGCCCTGGAGAGGTAAGTTTTCTGTGATTACTAAATACGAGTTTTTCGCTGAGGGGCGAGCAGTTTCCCGAGATTCTCACGAAGTGCAACCGTTCAGTTTTGAGAATAGAGAATGAAGTTATTGATCTTCGAACCGAAAACGTGTTCAGTTCGATCAGAAATTTTATATTGTGTCGCTGAGGCATTCGCTAGGTATTCAGGTATAAATCATTTATCTAACGAGAATGTACGCCGGAGTAGTTTACTTGCAGCCGTGCAATTACGAGAGGAATGTAATATACGATCTTATTTTTCTTAACTTCATTCGGGAAAGAATGCACGTTTTACAGAGACAATACTAATTGAAATGTTTATCAACAGTCACAGAAATTTGTAAAACGCCGTCACGATATTTTTAAGTAGTAAATAGCCATCGAGAATATTATTCCCAAGGAACTATTGCTAATTTTAAACATTAATGCGCGAGTTATGTAGACGATTTGTTTTACTCCTGGCAAAAGTTCTACTAAACTCGCAAGAATTATAAATTCCAAGAACTATCAAGTATATGCAACGCAATTATTGAATCCATGATTATATTACCTTTTAAGAATTGAAACATGCACATTCCATTGTTTGGCTGTTGAAGAAAGTTTATATTAAAGTTCTTCCGCAAACTGTATAATTATTTAAGTGACTTAACAATCGCTTAAATTACCATACGCATAATAATATCCGTTGAATGTATTCGAATGATTTGTCGTAATACATAAACATTTCTGTTTTGTCTATAGACCTTTGATACCATATCTGACATCTATAAGTCATCTGTAAGTCATAATTATGAGTTACAGCTACATTAAGTGCAGGTTGGTAACAATGCAATGCATATATTTATTAACTAATACGTTAGAACTGTTTCCTTATATTTAAAATTATGTATTATGTATTATGTAAGATTTAGTATATAAATATTTTTTATACTCGTATAACAAATGATCTACCTAGTACAGAAATTGAAAATAATTAGTTTCGCGATAAAATGTTTCAATATTTTTTGTAATCTTGGAGTAATGTATGTTAACGAGTATTACATTTATGCCTAATAGTTTTGTTAATCTTTAAAGAGAGTGTTCTTACGATATTCAAGAATGAAAGAATATCGGCGATCGTCACGAGCTAGGAACCTTCAGATATTTTCTAATCTCTTGCTTTTGTAGCTCTAGTATGAACTCGCGCGGTCGTGGGTTTAACACCCGCGGAGGCAGTTCTTATAGAGGCCGGGGAGGTGGTAGTGGGAACGAATGGAATAGTGGATCAACAGGAGGAAACATGTCTAGCAGAGGAGGTTATTCTTCTTCTAGAGGAGGCAGATTTAAATATTCGACTACTAATTACGACTCTCGTTCAAAATACAATTCTGGTTAGTCAGAGTTTATGGTGGTTTAGACGTTTTTTTGTAATTATGTTCGATAATATATAAGAATGCATGTATTCGTAACAGGAGGATCTGAAAGATATTCCAGCAGAGGGGGGCGGGGTGAACATTCAAATAGTTATAAAAGACCAAGGGTAAGTGTAGGAATAAATTGACTATTGAATGCATAAGAATCCCTGTCGACACTGTATTTACGCATTATAATTCTTAGGATTCTTACTCCGGCAGAGACGAACATCGATCATCTAGTGACTCGACTCGTAAAAGGATGAGAAGCGACTCCTATCAGGTATATATTTCATCATATCTGTATAGTGATACTTTGATTACAACACACCTTGAATAAGCAGTAGTCTATTTTGCTTCAATTTCCTGCCGTGCTGTGGTCAAGAACTGTTTTTTCATCTTGAGAGCCCTGCTTCACAAAATGTTTTTTACTTTTTCAATAACGTAGTACGACTAAACGATGGTCCTGAAAGATTACCATTGAGAGACTTGAGCATTTAATTTGAAACGTTTACGTTCGATGTAGAAAGCAATTTCAGGACACTCGTCTAAGTATTTATGAAAACTAAAAACAAAAAAGAAACAAAAAAAAAGAAGTAGTAGGCAAGGCATTCATAAGTCGTCATACTTTCCTTTCAAGCGACGAGCCAACGGCTACTTGAACACCCATTCTTTTTGCGTTGGGACACTACTGGTGGAATACTGCGAAAACATCACATAATTAAAAGATGAAATACACCTAGGTGGTACTTATATTGTTGCCAGCACAAAGTTGCATTACGAGAACAAGGTGAAAAAAAAAATATCAGAACAGATGAATAGATATATAAAAAGTATGAATTTTAGAATGCTGACATTACATCTGTATTGTTCTCTGTGTATAACGATACGTGCAACTGAACCAGTTCCCTGCACAATCGCAGATCAGTTATCGAAATGTTAACAGCGTCCCTGCATTGCCACACCGCATAAATTTCTAACAAAACATGCTTCGTGCAGTTTTCTAAATTACGTCAAATCTATGTATTGGGATAATGAAATTGTCAGTAATGTCAAAGCAATCGTAGACCTTTCCAATGTAAAGGGTCCATGCATCCTATGTTACGTTTGATTAACAAATCACCGAGAAACATCAGCCTTTTCTATATGCGTAACTCTGCCGCATATCCACAGGTAGCCTTTGAGACTAGAATATACGCTGGGAAGCTTCGCACGAGCATTGGAAGTACGCAAAGTATTTTTCCATTGTACCCTTTACCCTTAAAGAAAACTGTGCAAGGACATAATCATTAGAACTGCAATTCCACTAGTTTTATTTGATTTCTTGATCCATGCGTGAGACGTATAAAACATTATACGAGAGAACGCTTTAAAAATACGAGTATGTATAGAAACACACGTATCTATCTTTATGTCATGCAAATTGGAAAGGTCTATCAACAGTTAATCCAGAATCATCCAGAAATTCAATTTCATTCAATACCTTCAAGGAAGCAAAATACTGATCATAGCTGCTATTCAGAGATCGTGTCAACGAGTGAAACGACAAGAATGCTATTACATTTTCTGAACCGTAAAGATCGTTTTCAATATAACATAATATATGTATATGTATATATATATATATAAAAAAAAAAGCGGTATACAAAGTTATATTTACGTTTGAAACGTGAGAGATAATAGAAATAAAAAACAGACATCATAACTTAGGTGCTTTTTAAGCTTTAGGGAAGGTAAAATCTGTATTATTCGGTGATCCAACGGGAATGGGTGTAGTGACCGTAACGGTGCAAAGGTTGGACGATTTTAATACTAAACGATTGGCACTGTCTAATGAGAGTTAAATATGAGGGAGCGCAAAAGAATGGACAGAGTATGGAATTAGAAAGATATATGTATGGAGAATATATGATAGGAGGGAACAGAATGGGGAGAAGTGTATGCTAGAGTAAGAAAAATAAAAGAACGAAGGGCAGGAAAAGAGAGAAAGAGAGGGAGAGAGAGAGAGAGAACGATACAAAATGGGAAGGAGCACAATTGAATTTGATTTGGCAGGGTGGAGGTAGCGGTAGCGGCTCACAGAGGTATTCTTCGTCGTACGGTGGCTCATCTGCTTCAGCGCCATATGACGATAATAAGGGATCGTCATCCTCAGCCGTGTATGATGACAAGAGACAGAGTGAGCGCGCCTCGTCATACCACCGCTCAGAGGACCGTCATTCAGCGTCACGGAGCTATGCACCTCCACCACCCCCTCGGATTAGCGAAATGGCGCCTCCGACTCAAAGATATACCTCGAGCCGAGGGCGAATATCGCATCAAAGCTCAAACTACAGAGGTCGCATTTCGACACGCGGCAGCGGCAGAGGGGGTGGATTCCATCGCATTAGCTCTCGATCGGACATCGTCATGGCTCGCAAGCGTACTCTGCACTCGCTCGACTATCGACGCAAGCTGCTAGGATCGCGATCGCGAGACTACATCCAGCGTGTGCGCATGACCACTACCAAAATGCGCAGGAGGTAATTAAAATTCATAAATCACTTACCAAACCGCCAAATACCGTCCTAGTAGCCTGCTTGCTTATAATTTGTCAGTAAACGACGCTGACTACATACATACATACATATATATATATATCCGACTATAATGACATGAGAGTCGAGATGATGATAGACATAAATGGTAAAAAGAAAACAAAATAAAACAAAAAAAATGACACAAATGATCGCACGAAACCAATATATAAATGTTCTACTGTCGAGAGGCAAACTTTTCGCAGGGTTCTAAATAAAATAAAAATATATAAAAAAAAAAGGGAAATCGATTCTGGTACGCATAGATACAAGTTGTGTGCGTGTCATCAAAACTATATATACATATATATATATATATCTATATATATACACGATACGTAATTAATTTTGATACGAGAACTACTATAATACTTGTACTTTACGAGATCCATTGTTTAATCATTCTTACACGTATAGCGGTGACTAAAAGCCAGTATGAGAACGTTGTTTCTTACATGTATATTTTAAGACGCGAAAATGCGAAGATGTAAAGGAGCACAATGCGATGCAAAAAGGCTGAAATAGTTAAAGACCTTTATTGCAGTACGAAATGCATTCATTATGGGGGATAAATAAAAAGAAACAAAAACTGTCGCGATATTTGCTGTGTATCAACTAAGAAAAAATATATATAAAAAAAAACTTTTGGTTGATGATATAATGAAAGACAAAGGAAGCAGAACAAGACGAAGGGAAATAATGTAAATCAAAACAAAATTGCTGTGTCATTAGTAGCGGTACTACTAGGCTATCCGGAAGTAAAAAGGAGTCAGGATCAGGAACCAGCATGAAGGACAAGGATAGAGAGATGACCAAAGCTATTAACGCTGAATTTTCCGATGATGACGAAGAAGATGACGATAACAAGAGTAATTGGGATGATGATGAAAAGGTAACTCCATAAGACTGCTACGGTATTTGCCCGCACTATTATTTTCTAACGCGTTCCGGCTAAGATAGCAAGTACTTACTGTAACGTTTATCGACGTTAATTCAGCCACATGAACGCGACAATGAGGACGAGGAGGAGGAGGAGGAGGAGGAGGAGGAGGAGGAAAAAAAGAAAAAAGATGAGAAAAGAAAGAAAGAGAAGCAAGATCGGGAGAGGCAAAATACCGAAGACGAGGACGAAAAGGAGGACGAGGTGAAAGAGGATGACGACGATCGGAAGCACGAGGTAAGGACAAATCACGACGATTCTCATTTCCTAGCGATTCTTCAGTTTTCCGTTACAATCGGCGAATTTCTCACGTATCTTCTTAGGACGACGAAGACGATGTCGACGATGAGGACAGAGACGAGAATAAGACAGATCATGGTAGAAACGCCGGCTCTGAAGAATTGCCGAGCAGAAGAGACGGAAGGAAATTCATTAAACTGACTTGCCCGCATTGCGCTCATCGTAGCGTTACCTTCAAGGAATATTCGCTGCATTTGTATTCGGGTCGCCATAGCGCGGCGATGAGACGAATCGCTTCGCAGCATAAGGCCACTTTGACTCGTATGCGCGTGCTACAACGGCAAGAGCAACGACGCGTTGAGACCCGTGATGCGGCGCGCGGTACTTTACCTTCTCGCACCATGTTCTGTCCTATATGCAAGCTAAATTACCGTTCTCTAAAAGCTGTCCATCAGCTGTCAGAGTCCCATCGTCAAATGAAGCGATTCCTGACGCCGTTCTGTCGCGTATGTCGCATCCAATTCCGATCGCCGATGCTCTTCGAAACCCACGTCTGCTCGTTGGATCATATTAAGGTACCGTATCTATCGAGACGCTGAACCGTTTGCTAATGCGTCGGTACATTTTCTCCATTTATCTCTTTCAGAGGAAGAGCGCCTTGAAAGAAAGGATGAACGCCGGCAATGGTGAAGCAGAGGCTGATTCAAGTGGACCCGAAGAAGACGACAAGGAAGTTAATCTCGACAATTTCATGACTTTGGATTCTGTGGGCGATGTTGACGGTACGTAATTAGATGTTATTTGATGACACTTGAAACATATACGAGCGCGATGCAGATTCCTACATTAGAATAATCGACAGCAGAAGATGAAGAGTCTACTGAGAAGAAGAAAGAGAAACCAGAATGCGAAGGTACGATCGATGCGGAGAAGAAACCGAAAAGCAAACAAATGATCAAGGTTGGAGCCGAATACATAAAACGCGTTGAGGTACAATTCTGTGAATTGTGCAAGATATATTTACCGCGTAGTGAAAATAGCGAAAGAGCAATAGCACTTCACTGTTCAACCAGAAGTCACCTTAAGCGGTATGAATTACGATATTTGCTTTATACGTTCGTTTCTTCTTAATCTTACGGAGGCAGTGACATCAGTTTAATGTTTTATATAGATACGTGCGCGATAACGATGATAAAGCGTTACGAAGACAGGCGGAGAGAATACATCTGCAATCATCGACATCTGCGAACGCAGCTCCCGTACCAAATGCTGTAAATACCACAGAGAGCGTTAAATCTCCGCTAGATTCTGAAACGCCGTCTGCTAATAATACATTGTCGGCAACCACGGCTGATGGTACCAATACCACCGAATCCTGTAAGCCGGTGGAACCGAAAGGAGTCGTCTCCGAGCCCGAAAAGATCACGAAGGATAACAAAAACGGGCAGGCTGAAGAGGAGGATGACGATGATTATCCCCCGGATGGCAGCGACAAACTGTGGGACGATGTTGACAAAGATTTGGGGGATATCTTGAGGGAAACGGAGGCTGGAGGTAAATCCAGCGACGACGAGGACTCTCGTTACGATCGCTTCCGTAATTCAGATAAGAAACTCCTCCCGCATTCCGGGAAGGAAAAGGAGAGGGACACTGAGAAAAGTGAAACAGATGAGAAAGAAAGTATAAAGAAGCAGGAGGTGAAAGTAAAACTTGAGAAAATAGATATGTAAAGTCCAAGAATTATTAGTACGTTTCAATCATATCCTGATAAAGCTTTTTTTTTTATCATTTTCCCATAAACGTATACGTAAAGTTTTATGAATACTAATCGTAGGAAACGTTAATAATCAGCGTTTTATACAGTTGAATTAATTTTATGAAATTACGTAACAATGTCGAATGAAGCTCATAAAGTAGTATGTACAGTAACTGTTTTCGTTTTCTACGAATTTGTTGTAGATATTAAACGATCAAGACTCGTGTATGTAGAAACGATTGATCGAAATTTAATATGTTTTCGTACAAGGTTATAAAAGGAACAAAAGTCTTTTTTACGGGATTAAATGTAATTCAACTTAAGCATTATTTCGTCAGATATTGGACATGTTTGAAATGTACGCCCAATACTATAAACATGAGATGTTCAATTCCTTTGTAATTCAGTCACTATCTACGCACATTTAGTGACGTTACCGTTAACAAGAACTGTAAAGGAAATTCGTACAAGTATCTTAAGTATAGTTGTGTAAAAGTAGCGATTATTTGTGCATCAGAAGATTATTTGATGAGAAGTCTTTGGGAAACAATAAATATCGATTTCTAATTCTTAATGTAAATGGTCGTATAATAATTCGATGAACTTGTCACATAGAGATAAGTGTAATAAAAGCTATTATGTAAATTCCACCGTGTTTTCCAATTTTTTGTCAACAAGAAAAACATGTTTATTGCTTCGAAATGCAATTCAGAAATTCTCGAGACTGACACGCCGAGCGTGTTTTATTTCCAGTGATCGTTCATTTATTTTTTACTGATCTTCACAAAGATGGTATACCATTAAAACTGCACCATTTCTTTTTACAGAATAGATTGGGAGGAGCTATATTATATAAATAAGCTAGCTGTATCCTATGATATGGAAAATAAAAGTACAGTGTAATACTCGTAACAGAGAGCACAGATTGATTTCTTATTTCGTATTAATCTCTCACAGTTGATACGCTTTACATATCCTATTCCTGTATCTTAACCTCGGTTTATATAAAAGGGTAGTTATTGTGATTAATCAAATGGCAGATACATCTTCGATGCTGTCGATAGATCAATATCGTGACTTATGCCCTGAAGATATTACTAATAACTGTGCCAATGCAAATACTGTCTCGAATACTGCAAGAAACTGCAATGATTCAAAAGCTTTAGAAGATTTACAATGCTTTGTGTGCGATGCAAAAATCCAGGGACGTCATTATGCACTGGCTACGTGTAGAACACAAACATCAAGATCCAGAGTAATAGAAAAGCTTGGAGAATTGGTTGGCGAAAGGTAGTATAATATTGCGTTACGTATAGAACGCTGAGCTCTATATTCCACTGTTTGAAATGCGATGTCACTGTCCTTTTCATGCAACACAGATACATGGTAGTGATATCCGAAGACGATGTAATTTGTCGAAGTTGTGCCAATCTTATTAACACGCTGGATCGATTCGAAGTCGAAATGTGCAACTTGCGTGACAATGTCCTGCGATTCTTGGAGCAGAAGTATTCCTTGGAGAAAGGAGAACTTCTTAGCAGTAATGAAAAGCAAAGACGTTCCCAGCCGCCGCAAATCAGAAAGTGTCAGAATCAAATTGCAACTAGTTGTCAGGGTAAAAAGAGAGATGTTACTTTATCCTCGCATATCACAGAGGACACTAAGAATAAGAAGAATAACGTTTGGTTGCAATGCGACAAGTGTCAATATACAACTCCTCATAATTCATTTATGGTACATCATAACAGAAATCGGATGAAGCAGAAGATATTCTGCGACAAGTGTGGCGTAAAATTTCTTGGAATTCAGCAAGAATCTCATACCTGCAATTTGAAAGAAAACCCAGACGATCAAAGTGGAGTTCGAGATGAGCAAGCAGGTCCTGCTATATCTAAACTTCTGCTATCTTAGAAGTTAAGTCCTTTATTAGCTTAATGAATTATATTGTAAATATTTTACAGATTCGTCTATGAAAGACATTAGTGAAACTATAATGGATATTCCAATTTTGGAGAAGACGGTGCAACAAGACGTACCGATTATGGACATTCAAGCATATTCGCAATCACACATTTCAAATCACAATGAAAATATACCTATAATAAGATTGTCAACATCGGACAATTTGCCGTTGCAAAACATTTTATCTTCTGGTAAGAATTTTAACGTTCAAAGTACTTATATAATTATTAGAGAATGTTCCGTCGTAGAAATACTTTTAAAATTACAGACAATACCTCTGCAGCCGGTCAGTCGATATATGTACGCGTTTTACAACCTGTTGACATCAATGACTCGTCGACGAATTCCACGATGATGAGTGTATCCAATTCTGATACAGATTTAGCGATTAAACTGAAAGACACTTCGGGAAAACAGATCTTAACACTGACGGAAGATGGACATTTGGAAATGACAGAAGTAGCTTGCTGGAGTGATCTACAATCATCGGAGTCGCAATCTAACATAATATTTCAATGATTTGATCACGCACGATTAAATTAGACACAATTTTTATTTATTTATCTTTATTGATGCAACAAATAGCGGTTACTTATATTTTTTGGTCGACAGAATGTCAGTACCAATCCTTGGCATTAGTTCTTCATTAGTTTCATCAGTTCAAAATACCAATGCCAATTCTCGATACTACTTGTTCTTACATTCAAAATTAATTTATGTTATTGTTCAATGGTGTCTCTCATACTCGATGTCCTGTTTCCATCATGATGTAGCGTTCCCGTACTCGATTGTCTAACCCAGGGGAGCTGTAAACGGAAACATAAACGAAGAATGTAAGATTGGGATGGAAGTAAATTTTGTAAGAATGTTTCATCTGAAATTATTTTTATATTACCTAGAAGATCGCCGATACCGCCGATTACATCATCACCCACATTCGTGACGACGTTAGCGGCCTGGCTCCCAACGTCTACCACCGTGTTAGCGATGTTGCCCACCAATTTTGCGGGGTTGAGATCCTTGACCGTTTTCGATACGCCTGACAGAAGGCCATCAACCGTATTCGTTACGGCATCTTTCACGTTGTTGAGGATGTTGCCGGTGAGGCTCGTGACGTTAGAAACCGTGTTTCCTACGATGTGTCCTACATCACCCAAAACGTTAAAGAGACCATCCGAAATATTCTTCACTAAATCAGAGGCGTCATGCTGGACGTTGCCACTCAAGGCCTTCGCGTCTTGCACTATTTGGCCAGCTGTCTTTCCAGCGCCGTTCAAAACGCCTCGAGTGTTGTTCTTGGCTTCGTCAAGGATTTTGCTTGCCGCCTTCTGGATGTCGTCCACAACGCCGTGGATAAGTTGCTTAGTAGTATTGAAAATGTTGCCAGCGTCAGTATTGAACGCGGATACCGTGTTCTTCACAATACCGGAAGCGTTGTTCTCAACGTTGTCGAGCTCGTTCTTCGCTAGGTTCAAAGCTCCTTTAGATTGCTTTACAATATTCTCGACTCCCTGATGCGTCATGTTCTGTAGGTTGGCCACGATTTTAGAAGCCTGATCCACGACACCCTGCAACGCGTGCTGCACATTATCCTGGAACGTGTTCACAGCTTTGCCGATGTCCTGATCGATTTGATCTATTTTCTGCTTGATGGCTTTCTTCGCGGCGCCATTCTCAGTGGCCAACTTATCAACGTTGTCCTTAACGACCCCCAATTGCTTCTCGACGTTATTCTTAATGTTATCCACAATTTTGGCGGTGTTGTTCTGTGCTTCCTGTACTTGTTGCTCGATGGTCTGTATCACATTGCCCAGGGTCTTCTGACCGTCATCCGTGATATTTTTAATTTCTCCCCCGATGTTGCCGAGGATCTCGGATACTGTCTTCAGGACGTCTCCTACGGTATCTGCCACCTGCTCTCCCAAATTCTTCAAGAGATCAGTGACGTTCCCAAGAATGTGGCTCACATCGTTGGTCAAGTCATTGCTGACCTGCTTCAAATCGTCCGTGACGCCGGCGACGATAGTGGATACCTCTTTCTCCGCACCTTGTACAATTTTGATGACATCCTGCGCGATCGGCTGAGAGTCATTTTGCAGGCCTTGCACGATCTTGGTAAGCTCATTTGTCACATCGGACAGGATAACGTCGACAAGCTGTTGCACCTCGCTTAAGAGGTTCTGACCATCCTTGGCGAGGTCGCCCACCGTCTCCTGTACGATATCCGAAACATTACCGATCACCATCTGAGAATTCTCCTTGGTATGGTTCAGCATCGACGTAACATGATCCAAAATATCTTTGACATTTCCAGTCACATCTTGCAGGCCATTGTCAATATCCTTATTAACGTTGCCCAATAGCTTCTCCACATTAGTTACTGTGTCGCTGACGACTTTAGTAACCCGGTCAATTATACGATTCGCCACGTCTCCCACAGTTTCGGTGGCGTTTTTCAAAGCACCGTTGCTCTTTTGTAAAACATCATCCAATTTGCCGCTTACGCCCTTCACAACATCGTCGGTGGTCTTTTGGAGTCCAGACACGGTGTCCTGTACCCCATGCACAATCTTCGTTATATCTTTCTGAACACCAGCCAATATGTTTTGAGTGTTGTTCAACAAGCTTCCCACGACTTTAGAGGCTCCGTCGTTAACGTTCTTCAGAGTATGTTCTAAATCGGTCAATGTCTGGTTCAGGATGCCCTTAGCCTTGCCCGTCACCTGATGCAACTGCTGATTTATATCCTGGACGACATGTTCAGACTCGTTTACAATGTTCTTCACTCCATCGTGGATGAGGTATTCGGCGGTGCCTACGACGTTCTTCAGCTCTCCGAGGACGTCAGATACGAGGTCGGGTGAACCGCTCTGTCCCTTTCCAGTGGCCTAAGAGATTTCCGGAGAATTATTTTTACGCAGAGACGGTGCAGCATTCGAAGTATCCTGATCGGTATTAGAATTGAAAGGCGCCGCTGGTAGACTAAGGACTACAGCCTGGCTCCAAATGATACCAAATGAAATTATTAAAGAAGAGTGTGAAAAAAAATGAGGATATACGAGCCAGTGCAAATGTTAATGTTCGATATCGCTTATCGCCCGAAATCTTTAAAAATTGGTAACTGTTTAGAATTAATTTCGTACAGGTGCAAATAATTATCTGTTCGTACTTACTCCATTATTGTTCGCCGATCCGGATCCAGTTTGAGAAACTGGCACGGCCTGTATTCGAGAAATCCATTAAAATGTGTCATTTTGCAACAGAGTTAAGTTAAAGTTTAAAAGTGCCCCTTTTTATTTACAATGTAACTTCATTTTTATCAAAAGAAACCGATTGCTTAATAGATGCCATTTTTCACGGGTAATCGTCGGGAACTTAAATATTTTTAATATTTCAATATGTAAGAATAAAAAGCGAACTACGATTTTCTATTAAATATATTGTTCGTAATATTAAAATCAGAAGAATATCGAAAAAAATAAAATGAAATAGTGTTAAACGTACCAGAACAGCAGCGATGCCAACGAGGGCGAAGATTTGCAAGAACTTGATCATTTTTGGGAATGCTCGTCGTAATACAATCTGAAGAGCAGGTGTCGATGATTGTATGCTTCTATTCGGATTTCATCAGCATTTATATACTATGCTTGCAACATACCGAAAGCAACTGTGTCAATAGTAGTCGAATTTACCACGGGTATATGGAAGCGTCACGACTTGTTTGAATAGCTGGCCCGCCATAATATTTGCTCGTTACTGCAATCCGCACATCTCGCGCGCTGTTATCTAATACAAACAGCTCGTTAAATTCCGATTCCTTGAAAAATAATTGAATGAAATAAGCGTTAAATAAGGGCGTCGGTGGCATACAGTGAAGTACAGTGATTCTTTCATGTTAGCACGTGCAATCGTGTCGTGAAATGTTATAGATTAAACGGTCGTTATTCCCTTCTTCGCGATTTAGCAGCGTTCCAATTCAAAGTCCGCGAAATGATTTGGAATTTAGAATCTTCATTGTTTGTACCTAACTTCAGAGGGTATACAACTTCACGTTTCCCATCTCGATAGTTACTTTCGTAAATTCATCCTACGTCGGCTAGTAACATTTGCTTCGCTTATTGGTGATTCAGTTACTTCGAATCTGAAATCATCCCAAATGGCCACCCTAGTAAATATTGTGTACGTTACAGCGTTACGGTTTCGTTGTAAAAGTATTTTTTAGCATTAATGGAATAATGACGTTATGATGATGGAAGAGTTAAGTTGCGACATTGAACATGTTCTTCGGAATAGAGACTTTTCCGTGTTGCAAAAGTTGGTGTCGTATTGTTATAGCATTCGTGCGAAAATTGCCGCCAAACTTGCGGACGCAGCCACCTATGACACTGGTAAGTTCGCAAAATGCATTGTTATTATAAAATTGAACATTAACAGAAAGATATTTGCCCACCGCTGTGATCGGTTCTAATTTATGCGTGGAAACTTACTTATCTAAAACGGACTTGTTAAATAACTACCGTTAAAGATTGCGCGTGTTTACGTCTGACGTCTTTTGGTCGAAAGGGAAACAAATATTTAATTATCGAATTATCCGATTTCATTACATTATTTAAATGTGCCCAGGATGTTAACATCACTTATGTACATTTTATATATTCCAACCATTGTTCTGCCATTATATCCGATATTGTTAAAAAATTATGGAGACTTTTATAGTTAAAATTCTCTTTATTGTAGAAATTATCTTTGTGGTTTTATCGTTACTGTATTAAGAAGGTATTTATATTACATGTATAGAGTATTCGGAGAGCAGAACGTTGAGCATTAACAAAATATCAGAATTGCAACAAACGATTGAATGTCTAAAGTCCGAAACAGACGCAACGAAGTTGCAGCAGAAAATAGTGGACAAAAAGATTAGCAATGCGATTAAGCGAGAAGAAGAGTTGAAAGAAGAAATAAATAATGCAAAATTGAAGAGAGATGACTTATCTATCGAGATGGTTGACTTGCAGCAAGGTAGAGTCTTACAAATGATTAAGGAACAAGGTATTTTCGTTATAAACGTTTAACAATATTTATTTCAGAATACGAGCGAAAGAAGGAACAAAAGCTATTAACTTGGAATGCTATTAAGCGTGCCTGTTACAGTTACAAGCAGTATCTGGACGCCCACATACAATTAATCGAAAATAACGAATGCGATCATATAAAAATATCATTTTTTATACACGATGATGTCGCACGAGACAAATATTTTGTGTATTTATTTAAATCTAATAATCAATGGAAAGGTATGAAATTTACCGTTCTTGGTTTTAAATATTATATTTATTAAATCAATGTCATAAGTATGCTGGACTAATCGCGTATCTTTCAGTGGAAACAATTCAACCGGCGCTCAAGGCGGAGCATTTGAACGATTTCAAGGGGATCGTTGACGTCGATAAACAATCAGAGATTTCGGACGTAACCCTGTTTCTCTGTAGACTGAGGCATACTTTTCTGAAATACTACTCGAATGGAAAGTGACAAAATAAGATCTGTTAACGCTGAGGGAAATATATAATTTTACAGTATTGGAACTATTTTTTATAAGATTAAAGCCTTTATTAATAAAAACTAAGATACCTAAAACGCGTTGCTACTCATACAGAACTTACAGCATTAAACACCGCAGACTTAACATTGGTACGATCTTATTAAAATATAATGTTTATCATTAGTACAGTAATCTTCTGGTATTGTTACATATATTCTGTCGCGTCTCTCGACGTACTATCTGCTTACAATTCGTATTAGAAACAGTAAACTGCTAATCACAGTGCGGATAAATTACTTAGGTACTAAAATTACAAACAGGTATCCATTCGATTTCTGTTTGTATATGGCACCTACGGAGATAGATTCATAATCATATTGGTTTCGCGGGCACGCGAGAATAAGCTTCGTTCGGAGTAAAAGAGCCGTGAGATTTTTCTAAAACTTTAAATACATGTTCATTTATTTATCAAACGAGTGTTATAAATATCGTTTAATACTCAACAATTCGTTCTTTGCTTCTCGCGGCGTTTAATAGTGTCGCTTATTTAAAATACTTAACCGATAAATCATTTTGATTTCGAGTCCTAGCCGACGAAGCTAGCAGTCGTGCGTTAACAACTGTTTGTCCGCGCATATATTAAACAGTTACGTAATAATAATAATTCCTTCTAATTTCTACATGAAAGGATCAAGATTAAAGTTTTGTACGAAAGCATGACTTTTACGAGAGAAAGGAACAAAGCGAAGGCGTAACGTTACAAGCAAAGATTTCTATAGGCGTTTCATCGGTATCGTTTTCTGTCGCTTTCGCCGAACGAAATTTGATCGTTTCCCACTGGCATTCAGCTCTCCGCCGAAGTGGAGATCTCCGGAGCTAAATTCCAAATCATTTTTCTTCCCGTTTGCTCGCGTAACGGCAATTTCGAATGCCAGCGCAGTTGCGTACGAAATTATTTGCGCGCCTTACTCGGGTACATGGAAAGGGCCAATTGATTATGTATGCATAGAAGCACGTTGATAACAATTCATCCCTATTGGCACGAGTTAACGAGAGGGTCAATTGATCGCCCACTGCCAATCAGCCCATATCGCGTACACAACGTAAAGTTAACAGATTTCACTTACACTATTGACCCGGCCGATCGTTCATTTACTCGGTCATTCAAGAATTTAATTAAAGATCGAAGCCGTAGACGGGATGGGAATTGTCGATGGATTACGCTACGATGTAAAGCGCGATAGCCGTGTTCACGTTATCGAATCCATCCTCGGCTTTGACACGATTAACACCTAGCGAGCCGACTTCCTCGTTAACTCCAGCATTTCTTTCTCTAACTGCTAGAAAGGACAGCTCGCGCAGCTCGTGTCTATCATTTGTGTTTCGCGTCGCCGTCGTCTAGGCCAGATCTCAGTCGCATCATCCGACACCGTTAACGAATAATCTAATATGCGATCGGAGCACGATGATCATGATACACGATACGTCGTACAAGCGTCATGGATATAATACTTTGAAGCGTGGATGATCTACGATGATCTCGAGTTCGATCGAACAAGCTACCCCTAGCGTACACTAAAGGCCGTTCTTCTTTTTTCAGCGCAGCCTATGCCACGTGTTCACGATTGTCACGAAGGACGTTAATGGACCGTAGGTGGAAGCGGTTGATGCACGCGAATTCGAGTTCGTGGAGGATGTCGAGGGGTGTTGTGACGTTCAAGAGTCAGCAGGATTAATGACTATTTACAGCGTGTAGTAATGTCCACCTATTATACAACAGAGGCTCCAGTAGACACGTGCTAGACACGTACAATTTGCTCATTGTCCTCCCTCTTTCTTTCGCTCTCCCCTTTGGCGCGGCGCGTCCTCCCGCAGTCCCCGCGCCATTTCCTCCGCGGTAAACCCCGGGAACCGGTTCCCACCGTCGTAAAATATACCACATTCTCGCGATATGTGATCGAAGCTCGTTAAAATAAATATATATCTCTCGTCGCTTAATGTCTACTAACGGGCGCGACGCGTGCACGTCCGTAGAGCGGAGGCTTACAGTCGCGGTACAGCGAACGGTGGTCGGCCGTCGATCATCGTCAACGCGAGTTAAGCCCAACGATTGTCAGCGTCCATTTGATCGAGACTCGATCGGCGTCGTTCACGTCCCGTACTGCGATTCTACGATGATTCCCCTTTTGCAGGACGTCACCTTGAGATTCACGCGCGCAGGTCGAAGGAAGGAACTGAAACGTCCGTGTCGAATTTGATGGCGAGGTCGCGGCAAGGCCCACGATGCCCGTCTCTGCGAGCATCCGGTTCACATTCACGAAAACTCGAGTTCAATGTCACCGTTGCTAGTGGCTTCGCAAGCAGGCGGCCGCGAATCGAGTGGCACCCTTTTTGCTGGCCGATCGCGGATGGTGTCTACTCGAGGGTCGCGGCGAAGGAGACGTTCCCGCCGGAAGCGGCCGCCGCGGCGGCCAGCAACAGCGTCGGCGGCAACGGCGGCAGAGGCGACGTCTGCTCCGTCGGCGTCGTGGTGGTGGTCGGGCAGTCGTTGGCCACGCCGTACACCTTGGCGTGGTTCACCTCGAGGGCCACGGTCAGATCCGCGAGCCCAGGGTCGCACAGCACTGGGTTGTCTGCAAGCAAAAAAACAGATCGGGAGATCGCAAAGGGGAAGTTTCCTCGGTCTCTCGTCGCTTCATTAGATACTCTCGAGCAGTGGCGGACTAGGTCTAAAAATATTTATTTATTTAACATATACGGGTAAGGCTCGTCTCTTAACAGAATTGGTAATAAACAATACCTAGTAGAGACGGACATTACACAGAAAAGAAAAAGAAAAACAACGAAATATATAGAGTACCTACAATGATTGTGAAACCCGAGATAAAGGGGGACCACCCATAATTATAAATTTTAGTGTAAAAGTTAGTTAAATCGTAATATCTATTTGGTTGCATATAGCGATGATATTGGAACTTCTATTATATTTTCAAGCTAACAATTTTAACATATCGTCTGACGATTAAGGGAGCCCACAGGGCCCACTTGCCACCGGGCAAGTTGAGACGCTAGCCAGTCCGCGACTGCCCTCGAGAAGACTCTGGAGGGGTGGTGTAATTACTGGTGTTAAGACCAAGATTTCATGCAAGCTTGACGTTCGATTATCCGACAGGTGTTATCGAAGGAAAGTCCCATTAGGTCTCGACGTTAGTCGATGACCATGTTCATGAGAGATCTTTGTTTATGCGATCGCTAAGACCGCACAAACACATATTCGTCGCGTTGCAAGTGGAATAACAAGAAGACTACGGGCGTCGCGTGTCGCGGGTCGCTCAAGGTTCGGGCAGGGTTCGCTGGACGAGAGAACGTGTACAAGGAAAAAGGGTATCCGAGGCATAATGGAACCGGGGCCAAGATAACGGGATTGGACACGATAACGGCGCCGACGAAAAGCCGTATTATTTTAACAATAACAACAGACGGCCCAGCCGTCCTCGGTATACAATAAATAATACGAGATGGCGCCACGACGGGGGTTATCGCGTGAAATGTAACTCTTATAACAAAATAATAAATGCACGGCCCCGGAGGCGAACGGGAGCCACCGTTATTATCAGCCGGTCATTTATTTTCTCCCGACAACCGGCCACACTCATGACCCGTCCCTCCCTTTCCGTCCCGTTCCATCTACTTCAGCGCCCGTCCATCCTCGCGACACTTTAACGACGTGTTTATTAATTACAAGCTGGCGCCCATTCAACGTGCATGCCCGTCGCTTCGGCGTTATCCTTGCGAGGGTGGAAGGCAGCAGAGATCGCGGCGCGCCCATTCCATCGTGTAATCGATTTATTCCGTCGCGAGTAAACGCCGCGCCGGCCAGACGATTGCGCGCATTAACGCGCGAGCCTCGATACGGCCACTCTTCGCTATGTTTTTCCTTTCGATCGTGACCCCATCGGCGGGGAGAGGATTTTCGCGTGTCGCTCGCCGGTTGGCAAGCAACGCTCGCGCATTTCGACGATCGTAGAATCTATTCGAGGCGGACTATAAGAATTCATTTGAAACATCATTACGGACTTTTGCTCGACGATGTACCGCGGTATAATTTCTGCAGAGGAACTGTTCCGTGTTTGAGCGCGTTAAATCATGAAGAAACGCGAGGTTTGTTTAAACAAAGACACGGAGCTGCCGAGAGCTTCCAGTTTGCTTAAGTACGTATTAGTTTAAAAAAGCAAGCACGATTCCATTCGTCGCCCGCAAATCGCCGATCCGATAACGACCGTGTAATCCGGGCGCGCACCTGTGTTTGCCTGTGACTTCCGTTTTTATTTCATGCCTCGCTGGCAATTCCTCTCGGCTTTATCAATAGTCGTTACGACTCATTAGGCAGGGGGGCCACGAAGCCCTACTGAATTTTCCATAAGGTTCTTTTTATCGCCGGCAAACACGGCGGTTACGCAGTACCTTTCCGGTGGGACGGCCCCGCGGACAAAAGAGTCGGCGCGTGGTTTCGCTCACCTTGAAGGTATATACGAAGAACATCTTGGACTCCGTGGACGGTGCAACGCGTGTTCATCACGAGCTCCGGCATCAGGCTTCGTATCCGATTCGCGCTGACGTCCGCCCAGCAGAGCAGCGGAAACCCGCGGAAGTCCCTCTCGGACAGGGTGACCAGCCGGTTGTGGGACGCGTTCAGTTCCTCCAGGGAGGGAAGCCACGTCTAAGTTCGCAACACAACATTGCCGTGTTAGGTAGGTGGTGTCCGTTGCGTAAAGAGAAATAAGGAAAAAGAAGGCGCCTCGTAGGCAGGGGTTGAAACGGTTCCGATAAAAACTGTTTCAAAGAGTTACAGGAATCGAAACCAATATAGGCCGGAGCCTTCTTCACTCGTGGCTATTTCAAGATTATTTCGATTCCTAGGTATAACTGTTTCAAGAACCGAAACCCATATCATAACCGTTTCCAACCCCTGATCGGAAGAGTTCCTCGCGGAACATAATCGAATTAACTTGATGCCATACCTCCGACGTGTCTTCAAGAGTGGTGAGCTCGTTGTGAGAGAGATCGAGGACTTTGAGACCGTCGAGTCCCCGCAAATCGCGCGGCCCGATCGTAGGGCCAAGAGCGTTGTGACTGAGATTCAGCCTCTGCAGCTCCTTCATCCCCAGGAACAACGAACCGTCCAAGCTCCGTAGCTCGTTGTGCTGCAAACGCATGTCCTGAATGTTCCCGCCCGCCGTTTCCTCTCCTTCCTCCTCCACTAGGTTCTGCGAAGGTAACGGGAACGTGTAGAAGAGGCGATCTTCGACGGTTTAAAATTTAGAACGGAGGTACCGAAGTGCTGGGCACGTACCTCGGAGGGTGTCCTCCCTCTGTGAAGCCTCGCGATCCTGTTGTTCGAGAGGTCTAGCAATCGTAGCTCGCGCAGACCGCGGAGCGACGCGAACGAGAACTCGCGGAGCTCGTTGTGCGTCAAGTTCAAGCTCTTCAAAGACCTGAGAGGGTAAAGGACACTGTTGCCCCCGTTCCCATCGCCATTAGCACCGACCCCGCCGCCCAGCGATTTTAGAGAATTATGCCCGAGCTCGAGGTCCTCCAACATCTCGGCCTCTATGAAATCTTCCTCTGTCAACTGAAGGTACACATTTTCCTTTCGATATTCCTATGTACCGCCATCCTGAATTTCTTTGATACAAGGTGTTCATCGCTTATTGTTTCACGATGCTAATTAAAAGCTCTCTGTACGATTTACAGGCACTGACGTTTGGAACGTCCAACGCGTGGCTCAGCTCTATCTCTACGTTTTATCTACGATTTATCAAACTTTCGTTACCCGCGCCCTATTTTATAACACGATGACCCGCGAGTTGTTTATTTTTTACAGCATCATGATCTTATAGTGCTTTTTTTATATTTTTATCCGTTCTTTGTTTTTAAGAATACGACTTTGCTTTAAAAATAATTCTATATTAAAAACTAAAAAGCGACGTAGGTTGTCTTTAAATAAGAAAAGGCAACTCCTATATTTTAGTAACAACTTGAGAAGTTCCGCTTCGACTAACCACAAATAAATTACTTTTCAGGAAAAACCTATCACGATATATTAAATACAAGCTTAAAATCATAGAATATAATAAATTTAACAAGAAATTAGTCAATAGCGAAGAGAATAACTACATTATTTTCCAGTCACTTTTTATGTTTTATCGGAATCGGAACTTTTAGCTCCGGTCTCCCCTACACCCAAGTGTTGGACGCGACAGCGTCGAGATCGATCATGCGAGAAAAGCCAGTGGGACGGATTATACGACGAAGACCAGCGTATACCCGTCGGTTTCAATAAAGATTTAATCCGCAGGACGGAAGTGCGCGACATAATAATTACGTTAGGATGCAGTAATTGGCTTAATGCACGGAACACTGGACGAACGCCTCCACGCGTTATCATGCCCCGGTATCGTGCGCCTGCACTTTACGCGTGCATCCGCGTGTTTTACAGCGCGCCCGTTGCGTTAACACCGACGTGGGATCGCGGATAATCCGCTGTATTAATTGCGAACACATTTTACTCGTAGTCGGATGGAAATTATTGTCATTCCCGATAGATAGCCGGGCCGTCCGTGGATCGTTTGCACGCGCTTGATAAGATATAAAAATTGCGGAAGCCATGCGCGGTGATAACGGATTAGCAGAGTGGAATTACCTCTTGCAGATCGTTGTACGAAAGTTCCAGGAACTTCAATCGTCGAGCTTTCTGCAACGTGCCGTCCAGGCTGCGGATTTTATTGTGCTGGAGGAAGAGAGTCTCCAAGCGATGCAGATACCGGAATTCCGCGGGCAGGTGAGTGAGCTTATTGTCGACGGCGTAGAGCATCTTCAAGTTGTGCCCGGAGGACGGCAGCTCCCCGTCCAAGGATGTCAGCTCGTTCGCGTTAATTAGCAGCCACTCCAACTGATTCAGATCCCTGTAACAAAGTTGCGCCACGTGGATCGCGTGCCTTTCGCTCTCGAGGAGTTTAAAACAGATCGAATTATACGCTCGCTCCGTGTCCAGCGAATGCGACGAACGTGAAATAGGTAGATTATCCAATTGAAACCTCGAGGAGGTACCGTTTTCTCAGACCCGGCAGCTCCAGGCACACGTTACCACTAGGGTTGCCATCCGTACTTTAAAATAAAGTATCCTGCGTTGTTGGACATAAATGTACTCTATACTTTCGAATACTAATAAAGTATGAGAGAAACAAGGTCCCCCTTAATTTAATAAAGAACAAATTATTTACAGGTATATTTTAATAAGAATACTTAGCGCAATAATGCCACTGAGTTATTTAAAAATTAGAAAAACTTGCTCTGTAATGCTAAGATCAATAAGAAATATATTTGGAAGAAATAAAAACTAAGATTAAAATGTACTTTCAGTTTTATCGGACGTACTCTTCTTTGTACTCCACGAAAACAAATTTACGTTATTTCCCTCTAAAAAGGGTGGCAACCCTAGTTACCACCGAGAAGTAAGCTTCTTTTGTGCAGAGCTTCGTTAAAAGTATAAATCATCAAGGTCGTTCCTCTCGAAAACGAAGCTCCGCGTGCAAGAAGCAGCGCCCTGTCGTTCCCATTGAGTTTCAGGCGTAGAATCACTTTCCTCTTAATTGCCCCCGGTATTCCACGTACGTATCACGCGAGCTTACACGTATGCTTGATCGTTCGATCGTCCTAAGAACTGCTCGTCGCATCAGCGACGAGTGGAGCCAATTAAATAAGTGGCACCGTCAGAACCGTAAACAAGATGTCCGGATACGTTCTAACGTGGCCGTCGCGAATTGGACGCGATTCTTTTTCAGCGATCTAAGCGTTACTCGTGCATCGGGGATCTAGAAACTGTCGTACCGTAGGGTCCGATTCAGGCTTTGCAAGTGATTCCGACCGACGTGGAGGTGCTTCACCAGCGGCGGCAACGAGCCAGGTACCATTTCCGAGATCGCATTTCCGGCCATGGAGAGGTGCTGCAGCGTCGGGTTGTACTGTAAATCAGATGTCGAAAGGGGAATAAGAGCGCCGCGTCTAACGTTACGCCAGACGTCTTCGCTACTCAAAACCGGCAGCATTTCATTGCGCCGCGAAAATGGGACAGGCGGTTCGAAGGGGATCGTATTTAACGGCGAGGACGAACGTGATTAAACCTGAGGACGCGCAACTTTTAATCGGGAGCAGCAACTGCGCGGGTGAGCTGTAGGTGCCGAACGGATTGCTGAAGCGGGCATTGCCTACGCAGCTGGAATGCTCGAAGCGTGTGCGTGTCATGCGGCGTTCCATGGCAGCGGGCCCATGTTATACAATTACGCATGCACTCGCGGAAACCAATCAATTCGAATCAGCGGGTTCAGCTGTTTACCGCGCCGCGATAAGCATTCTTCTCCCCCGTGATGCGATAATGACGCGACACGGGCATTATTGTTACATCAGAATTATCTGTATCGGAATTATCTCTTCCCCACCCTGCCTTTCTTTTCCGCGCGAATACGCGACGACGGAGTCGAGCCGGAGCGGTTAATTTGCCGTAACGCGCGCGGACGGCTCGCGAATTAGTAAGTTCGAGTGCAACGCAGTGACTCCGATTTCTCTGGAAGAACCGATAGCGTGGGGAAAAAAAAAATTGGTTACGTAAGGCGAACAGATTATTCGCTATTGACCGTTGCTGTTAAGGGAGTTTGGAGCGTTCGAGGAAGAAAATGTCGCGATGCGAAGTCGAGACCGTATCGAAGGTAACGAGAGCTTTCACGTGCTTGTGTAATTTTTTTATCTTGTTTTAGTTAGCGAAACGTGTGGTAAACAGCACGAGGCAGTGGTGGAAAAGAGTCTTGTAAGTAGCACGAATCGACTGGAGAACGATTGGCCGGACAATTCCCTGCACGTGGTCAGTCACGTGCGCGTGAAGCGCCAGGGAAGCCCCACCAACCTCTCTGTTCGCCGTCTTCCTCTCTTCGGGATGAATTGTCCGTCCATACGTCGGCTGCGAGTACATCACCGAGTCACGCGTGAAACGTGCTTAGAAGCAAACGCTTCTCGCTGATCTTGTTGGTTTTTTACAAAAGAAAAGCAGGTGCGAAGAGAAGTGAACGCGAAAGCCTCTCTGCGCGAAGCTGATTAATCATATTAATCCAATGTAATTAACGCTTCCTGTTCTTTCTTAATTCTTAAAACCAGGGTCTGCTCCGCAGAATCTCGTTACAGTCCGCAGCCCCTGATTCCATGCTTCCCTCGTCTCCATGCAACTAGAACCGGATTGCCTAAGACGTTTCATGTATTCCACAAGTTATTCGGCTCGAGCGAGATTAGATTTAATCGGTTCGATAAATGCATAACTCGAAAGGCGTCAGCAGTATATGTATAACGGTCAAGAAAGGTTACATCAACGGTCGTAATTGATCGTCATTAATGGCGCGCTCATATTCTTCCTGTTTATGAGGTATGTACTCCGTACGGACGATCGGCGTTACGATTACCGCTTGTTGCCGTTTCATCTGCGTGTCCCGTTTCTTGTGCTCGCGTTTCACGTGTGGAATAGCTTGAACTCCGCCTTTGCAGCCCGCCGAATCGCAGGCGTACGCTGCCTTTCTTAGTTAAAACGTCCTATTTAACATTTTTTCATTTTTCAAGATTATGTTGAAATATTTCAAGTTCCACGTGTCTTTTACCTTTTAGGTGAAGTTGGAAAACCCTACGTACTTCGTAGAGATCTAGAAACATTCTAATTTATTCGTCCTAACTGCTTTTCAGATCGTTTTACTAGTTTATAATGTGCTATGTATTATCTACTAAATTTGATTGTCCTAAGTTTACGTAAGGTGTTTGATTTTAATGATTTTAAATGTGCTGTGCGGGAGGCAAATTATATGCCAGTACACCTATGACAAAAAATTATATTAAGCTGCTACGAAATAATGACTACATTTTTTAAATTAAATGACGAAAAACAAGGACGGCGCAAAGGAAATTATTAAACTACAGTTTCGCTAGATAGGACGTTTTAACTAATAAGTGCGGTACAGTATATCGATTTTCGAACTTGCCTTGTCTGAATCGAGGACCTTGCAGTAAGATGGGCGCAGCTCCGTATTTACCAACTTCGAGTAAATTAGAAAAAAGGTGTTTATAAAATTATTGCTTCGACTTAGTATTAAACAGAGAACACTAATAAATAGTAGTCATCGAGATGATAAGTTTTTATTTCTGCTTTTGGCGAATTTTTCAAATCTAGAGCTGCCCAAAACAGAATTGTTTTTACGTATAGTACACGTCATAATTAGAAAACTGTAAAAGAATGGAGTTGCAACCCTCTTGCCGCAAGGTTCCTGAATTGAAAGTTCGAAGATCGGAGGGAGGGGTTAGTGGTTAGTGAAGCAGGTTTTTGTGCATACACGCGCATACCTTAAAGTCATCCGAGTCTATACGGCTTATCCGATTTCTGCTGAGATCTAGGGTCCGCAGCAACGAGAGGTGCGACAGAATGTGCCTGGGTATAGACGGTATCTCGTTATCCGCGAGACTAAGATACTGCGTTCTTCCCAAACCCGCGAAAACATCGCCGTCTACGAACCTACAAAACATCAAGTCGCTTTTTTAGTTCGATTAATTAGTGTACGATTTACCAGGACTCGCTTAGCTCGACACGAGTAGCAATGGAGCCCAACGAACGAATCTCGCGAATGTCTGCATGAGAAATGCAAAGGAGACTCGTTACGTAAGAGGATACACCAATCGCCTGTTAGCGACGCGTTCCCTTGATCATACTAATCGTGAGATTGTTGAGAGGACGACTGTAACGAACGATTAAAATCTCTCGACAGCTGCCGCGTTGATTATCCGAGATAATCGCCGAACGCGAGAAATTAGAATCTCCTCGCCCTCGAGAAATTCGGTGTGCCATCTCTCGATAACGCGTTATCGTCGTCTGCAAGCGATCACACGACGAGCAGCATGTGGCCGTTGTAAACACACGGCTGACAACAGATTTCGACACAATCGATTTCGAATTATCAGCAGTGTAACGAAGTTATCGCCGATTGTCCTAGTCCCGATCGAAGCTAAACAGATCACATTATCACAATTAATTCGAAGGAATATACCACTAGGTTGAATCCAATAACACGGACACGTGTTTTTTCTATATATCTCCCTGGGATATTTGTCGCATTTTTCACTCGTGCTAATCAAGGTCTCGATAAGTTGAACATTGGCTTGTATAAACTAGATAGTTCGTTATGAGAATAACATAGAGGAAGCTTCTTAGGGTCTCCGCGACAGTGGAAACTAAACGTCAGCCGATATGCTCGTTGGATTTTATTGCCGTGTAATCTCATCCGCGCTCCGGTCCGCGGTGCGAATCTTCATCGCGATAGAACCTCGATGGAACAATGTGGCGTCGGTGCTGTAGCCGACGCGCGGTCATTATCGTTCGATTATTCACATAACGTTGGTTCCCGCAGCATTTCGTTATTTAATTATTCCGAGACGATAAGCGCAGGGCCCGTCGATAACTCGTCTCGAAGAGGTCAGGCACGATTAAGATTTCATTCTCGCGCCCGATCTCGCCTCTTTCTCTCTTCTTCTCGCATCTCGCGGGAAGACGCATTCTCGATGATCGTTCGCCACGTC
This sequence comes from Andrena flavipes, assembly GCA_963971345.1. Lineage (NCBI taxonomy): Eukaryota > Metazoa > Arthropoda > Insecta > Hymenoptera > Andrenidae > Andrena > Andrena flavipes. The sequence goes on from OZ020482.1 coordinate 2,854,592, forward strand.
AAGGACTCTCGTTTTCTCTCATCTCTGCGAGCCGTGCATCAGGATAATCAAGGAAGACCAGTGCGCGTCCTTTGTGTCGGTCTGTCTAGAAATATGGCTGCTTATGATTCTCGCCACGTTTATCCCTAATCAGGAGATCGGCCTTAAAACCGCGAGATTGCATAGATTACTATCGATGCATCACGAACGAGTTCCGAATCATTTGCGCCGAGCCCTGAACAAAGTAAGACTCCTACGGTCCTCCTTTTACGGCAAATTCCCAATGGCAAGGATTCAACTCGATCAGGACAATGTAGTAACTTTCGATAGGTTGCAGAAATTTCGAAGGTCGATCTTCTGTATCGTTATCGGCATATTATTTAATACATTATCATAAAAATATATAAAAATAAAAAAATGTCATCTGTAAGATAAATGAATACGACGATTATAGTAATTACTTTGGATAGCAGCGTACGTGTCTCATTAAAGTGACCGTAATATAAATTAAAGGACGCCACCGACCCACGAGCCGCTCTTCGCCTGCATTTCGCGCAATGGCTGCTAAATGATTTCTACCGCCCTGCACGTTAGGTACGTGTAACCGCCGGTTTGCGAAATAATTACACTAATTGGAGCCGCTTCTTTGTTATATACAAACATCTTTATTCAATGCTCGCAACATCAGACGATGACCTTTTGTAAAGATATTGTCGTTCGTATCAATGCATAGTGGTGCGTTTACACGCGTGCTCTTCTATGAGCCTTGAATGACGAATGTTTGCGCGGAAATACCTGCCGTAATTACTTTCTGCGCCGCTTATGTACGTGCATGGTTCCGTTGACTTCGTCTTTCCTTTGTCCGTGCTCTCTTTGTATCTCGTACTTTACGAAAGCTGTGTCGCAGGTGACCGAGGAATTTTACCGTCGGACAAGCGACCCGCATCGCTGACGTTACAATCTGTTCGCTCCGATCGTTTACAGAAAATCCGCTGCTTTCGACGTGGATCTACGTCCAGCGATCTTTCTAGCCGAGATCTTTCTCGAGAAGCGCACTTTCCAACGGGACGGTACAGAATGTTGCGGCGATCGGACGGTCGAGTAAAAATGCTGGATTTACGTCAAAAGCGAAAACAGTAAACACGAAGAGCGGGCGAGAAAATAGCGAGGGGAAACTGTTTAGAGCATCTAGAAACACGTACGCTTCGTTCGATCCGAACGTATACACGCGTGGTTAGAGTAAGCGTGGACTGATACCACTTATCCGCGCGTCACTATCGTCGCGTCGCACGATTTTCACCATCGGCCCTCGCGAGAGAGCTGAAAGAATTTCCTTGGTTTTACATCTGACTCCTTGTAAACCGCGAGGTCGATCTCGAGCGAATGCTTTCCGTCTGCCACCTCGGCTGAACCTTTGTTCCGGAGCAATCGGAGAGCGATCGGAGACGGTGTCTGATCATCCAAATACGTTCTAAACCGCTAAACATTCGAACGAAAAGAAAAGAGACGTTCGGGGACACCGCGGTTGGAGCGCAGCGCCTAACACATTATCCACCACTCTTGCGTTTCACCTGTCACGCGTACCTGTCATTAAACAAAAGTGTCTACCCGAGAAAATGAGAATTTCATTGATAATATACAGTTGCGAATGCTTGGAATAACGATGAAGAAATATAGGTAACAGCTCGGAGACACTTTTGCGACGAGTGAAAGGAGTATGCTCGCTCCGTGACACGCGGCCGATAAAGCGCTAATAAACAGAAGGAAGATCACCGAGTCACGAATGAACGAACGGCGAGGAGATACGACTTGGTGTCGCGAGCCGGACTCGCGAGCGTGACGAACTTACACTCACCCTAGATGATCGTGGTTGAGCTCGAGCCTGGTGATGGACATCCGCAGCTCTTTGAAATCATGCCGCGATATATCCCGCAGATTCGAATGGGACACCCTAAGGGTGATCTGCTGCTCGGCGGTGAACTTGCCCCTTAACGCCCCCGCGACCTGCTCGAATGAGTCCATTCGCTCGCACACCACCTCGATCCGTTCGCCGTGTCCATGGTGGGCAGCATTGTTCGCGGTGTTGGCGGCAGCCGCCGCGGCCGCGGCCGGGTTGATAACGGTACTAGAGAACTCCTCCTGCCGGCAGGTGCACGGGCTTATCTCGCGGCGGACAGCGCAATGAAGACTCGTGCTGGCCGCCAGGCCCAGCAGCGTGTAAAACAGGCCGGACATGGTGGTTGGTACGTCAAAGCGCGACCGCGACGATCACCATCCAAACGGCCAGTAGAAAGGTCCGCGCTCGTGGACAGGGGTGATCTGAGCACGGGGCCGCACGGACCATGCGCACCCCCTTCGGAACCAGCCACCTCCTGTGTCAGTCGCGAGCGGCGGGCTCTGCTTCCCTTGCGGCTGACACCTTGCGACCGGCCCTCCTTTCCTGCTGCCGAGTACGTAGCCGCCGCGGAGTAGCACAGCGACCGCGGTAACAACACAACTCGGATGTCCAAGTGTTTTTTTCCACTGGCGGGACGATACGCCCGCGAGGGGAGTCGGAGTGACACTCGGGTGAACTTGAACGATGAACTGTATCGCGCCTGTGCTTCCAGGGAGCCACGCGGGTTACAACAGAGCTTCGGTAGTGGAAGGCTAGTGGACGGTAACGGATGGAACCCGGGGACGGTTGCAAGGAAAATTACGGCTGGGGGTTGGAGAGGCTGCGTTATCGAGAAACGCGGGAGAAGACACGCGACCACTGTTGACCGGCACCAACCGCAGACTGACACTGGCCGGACACGGCTGACAGCTACGTATTATCTACACTGTCGCGATCCACACCCCGTCCGGGTTATATGCGCGTATACATTCTGTATGTATGCGTGCTCACTGCTGAAACGCGGGTGAAAGCTGGCTGCTGTGTGTCTATCTCCGTTTTTCTCTCTTTCTTTTTCTCGTCCGTGCCGGACACGAAGGAGGCTTATCGTCGCCAATGGGCCCTCCTCTTGGCGCCACGAACGCGGCAACGGCATTAAGCCGCGGCGCGCCGCGCGAGACTTACTTATAGTCGCAACGTCGTGCCGTGGCGCGGCGCGGCGCCTCCGGGAGGGACCCCGGCTCCTCTCAGGACTCGTACATTATGCGCGTACGCCAGCCACTCTTTCTTTCTTTCGCCATTTCCATCCACCCTTGGCCGTTTCTTATCGGTCACCGTCCATCTATTTATCTGCCGTTTCGCTGAAACGGCCAACCGGAAGCTCCGGGCGTGAAATCACCGGAGGGTACTCCCTTCTTGCACCACGTCCATCGTGTCGGACCAAGGGTGCGTCGCGAGGGCGCTCCTCTCTGCCACCGGCAACGTCCACCAGTCTGTCAACCGGAGGGCCGGTGTCCACCTCTGCGCTGTCACCTCTTCCTCAACCACCACCACTTTCTTTCTTTCTCTTTTCCTCGACAAAGGCGCCGGACCACGACTGGCGTGTTAACGTTTTCACGCGAGACGCCAGGAGAACTCCGTGCCGGCGCGCTGCATACTTATGCGAACGCGGTGTTTGCACCGATAACGAGAGCATTGCTCAACTTTTGACCTTTGCTTAGCCGCTCCGGGGTCCGCTGGCTGAAAGAAAATACCAGATAATTCGCTCGTAGGTCCCTCTCTTTCTTTTTCACATCGCCCCGTCTCCCTCCCGCCTTGGCATCTTCTCTGGTTTATCTCTTTCTCGCTCTCCTCCCGTCCTCGTTCCTCCGTCTGCAGTAGCTAGTAGACACATACGATCGGCACTCGGACCTCGTAAACGGCTGATACCTTGAAAGCAAAGTCGCATCGCATACCGTATCTCCGTGATTATTCAACAATCGAAGACCCGAGAAGGCGCGTAATCCCTTGCGCACCTCAAACCGTCCTCACTTCATCGGCAGAAGAATTGTGACGTTTACGATCATTGCTCCCGCACGCGCACGTAAATTATTATTTTCACGAGATTGGTTCCGCGCGGCTCGTAAAATTCATTTCCGCGCCATTCCCTCGCGCGTAACGACGCTCATTCTGGGTAGGTATTTACATTCTGCGTGCCCACGCAAGTTCGCCGGAGTTGTAACGTGTGTTTATTTTAAAGTTACACGCGTGTAAGCGACGCGTGTTTATTTGCGGCGCATGCATGCGTCTCCGCGAATGGTGTTGCGCTCCTTTATTATCACCAGACATCTTTCTTCTCCCCCGATCGAGCCTGTTCTCATGGCGAGATGTCCGTCACCCTTTTCTTTGGGACACGCTCCGGGGCGAGGCAGCGCTACAGTGGCACGTCCTGTACAAAAAGCTAGCCAAAAGTCAAAAAAAATTCTGATTTTTACAGATCTATGTATTGCGTTTCATTTATTACTTATCAAAGCATGATTTTCCATTAATGCGATTTTTTATTGTACGATCCTCTTAGAGATATGCGATCTCAAAGTTGCTGGTGTTATGACCTGGAACTTTTGGACCAGAATTTAAATGTACATTGTACATTGAATGTGGAACTATGATCTTTTTTCTGTGTTGGTAGCTATCTGACATGCTCTAAGTTAATATAGATTCTGGTATTATTGGTTTATTTCACTTTCTACAACTATTGTAGGGGAGAATACACGATCTATGTATTTTTTTCTTCACCTAAGCAAATAGTTGTGTTACAAACGTCATCAAGCGGCAATTTTTGTTGCAAAATAAAGTTTGGAGGTTCTTGATGAAAGGCCCGTTGTATTTTCCTGCGATAAATTGCGATCTTATGAGTTATTCTCATTTCTTTGCCCATCTCTGCTTTGCCATCCGTACCGTTTATGGAGGGGCACATTTATGGCATAGGATCGGAGTATCGTGTCGATGAAGATTAACATTAAACAATTTATCTAAGATTAAAAAATATTACTTTTGGCCAGCTTTCCGTAGAAACACGCCACTGTGCAGCGTCCTGTAAGTCTCCCGTGAGAAGCGGTTGACGGATATCGGGGGGGGGGGGGGGGGGGGGAGGGGACGAACAGTTTAGAACGCTCCTGGAATGCTCGCCCATGAAATTTCTGATCCCAGTCATCGTTGTCTCGCGGTGTCGTCGTTGACATCTTTCAGCTATCTTTACACACTTTACGAGCCATTCAAGCCTCTTCTGGGCATCACTGGCGCCCGCACCTACTCTCTTTCAGACTTGAAAAACATTTGCGACTGCATCCTGTATCGACACTTCAACCAGTGGTAAACTCAGGCGCGCGCGAACGAGACTGCTAAAGTACCTACCAAGAGTGGAGCCAATAGTTTGGATAGTTACCTACTCCACTCGTCACGTCGCCTTTACACGATGCCCGACACGACGCAGAAACAATTCTTTCTTCTCTCGTTACGTTACTGATTAACTAGCCCCCGCATTCAATCATACCGAGACGGTTTAATAAATGAGAATAAGCGCTCCATTATCAGCAATCCGCGCAGTTTTCTCGTTTACTGGTAATTAATAGTCGTTACGGGATCACTGGAATCATAAATCGCTCCCTGAACGCTCCCTTTCGTTCATTGTAAACTGATACCGATTAATTACCGGCCTCGAAGACTGGTCGCGTCTTCTTGTATCATTGAAGCGAAAGCAAATATTTCACGACCCCGTACACGCCGCCGTATCCGCGGGCCGGGCGTGGTGGGGAGGGTGGTGGTGTGGGGATCTCCGTGAATTCCAACCGCCGTGTGTCACGCTTTTCCACGGCCAGTGGTGAAGAAAAGTGCTCGGCCGGCTCCTATCATTAATGATCCATGAATGCCGTATCGTGGCCGTTCTATCGACCGAAGACGAGTATTAAATGGATCTCGCCTTGGCCACAAGAGACGCGAACGGGAGCAGTTGAGCGGAGAGCCCGGCCGCGATGTAGGGCGAGGCAATAAAAGAAAATGGGAAAACCCCGACCACGCTTGGAGAAATGAAACAAGACGTTTCGTAATTGATAGCCGGTATCAGCCCGATTCGATTGTTCCTATCGTTGGCTCGGCCGAGCCGCGTCCGTTTCGTGGACACCGCCGCGCGGCAACGATTATATCATCCTCGATAACGAAGACAATGCGCTTCGATTCGCGGGCACGATCCGGCTGTACGATGATACTCTTCCCGAGAACCGCTTTGTCCCGAAACACGGTGCGCGCCGGTGGAAACCGGTCATCTTAACCACGTACCGGTGTCGTGCAAACGGGACGAGGACAAATCGTTGTCCCGCGTCCCCTCCCCCCACCGCCGCTCCGCGCGGTAGCAAATTTGGGACCCGTGGTCGCTCTTAATATGAACGGGCGGGTGGGGGGGGAGGGGGGAAGGGAAGGGTTGCCGGGGGTTGAGGAAAGGGGGGGATTGCAGGGGAGGAGAAGGCACGAGCTCCGATGCGGAGGGACTTAACTCGATGTGTTAGTTAACGAATGCGAGAATGCGGCCTGGCGCCAACGCACACGCGCGCGTCCGACGTGTCACGCAGTGTTCGCTTGCTACCGGCCTCGGTATATTGGTTTATATCCCTCCCTCCCAGCTTCCCTGGATCTCCCTGTTGCATAGCTCCGAGACACGCACGCGAGCTCCTCGTTTTCTTCGCCGCGGAACAGAGAGACCATCGAGACGATCGAGAACGGAGGGACGAGGATGGAAGAGGAGGCAGCATCCAGTAGCAGTTTCGAGTATATAGGGGCATTAAGGTGACACGAGATAGCCGAAGTCCTGCTGGCCTCTCGAATTCTTCGGAGGGCTCGCTTGGGGTCCGGTATTTGGAGCATGCTGATCGCGCCGCGGCAGGGTGGCGGGACCGGCTAATCGATCGGCCCGATATCTAAGGCTTGGTTCAATCGGATCGCGTCCGTAGCTGTAAATACACTGTTCGAGGTGTCTGGATTCGTGTAACTTGCCGAGTACCTACTTGGTACCGTTCGCCTGGCTTAGGTGTAACCTTAGACGCTCGTTCTGGAAATTAATATCTCCCTCTGTCGAATTTCATAAGCGCTCGACTACGCGCTTGTGTCCGCGATCGATGATTCCGCAGATGAATCAATCGGACAGATAATCCAGGGATCGCTGTTTAACACGGGAGGCTCTCGAGCGCCGAACAGCGTAAGTATCTAAATCAAGGGGCGATTAATTCAAGTGTCTATTGCCGTGTATGTTTCAATTCGAGTATCGATCATAGCAAACATTGCTAAGATGCATTCTCCCGTTCCTTTCATTTCCTGTCTCCCGGCATCCGTAGCTCGATCCGTTTCTTCTTGCTCCCCCTTCTTCTCGTCTTATAGTTATTGTTCGTGATAAAGAAGACGAGGCGAGCTAAATTAACGCTAGTAGAGCGGCAAAGCTCGCGCTACTAAAGTAAGTTAAGTACCTACTAACGGACAAGACTGCGAGGCATGCTAAATCGAGATAGCTACATCATTACGAAGCTGCAACTCAGCCTGGCGCCTCTCTATTTCTTGCTTCGTAGGGCCAACATGTAACCCTTACTTCTTCTGCCGCTACATCGATACACAGCGGTCTTCATCTGCCAAATACCCGCTATCCCGACCCGCAGCGTAAACTACACGCCTCGTGCCACTCGCGCCTCAATTGTCTTTTGTTTTTCGTTGCATTAATAAATTATTAACGAGCCGCTCCAAGGATCCGCGTAAAATCTGCTTCGTACCTTCGGCTCGCTTTCTACGAATTAACATACCCGAGCAAGCCTTCGCCCATACGTCGCCGGAAACACTGTAACCAACGTGCTGGTAGAGCCGGTGTTGGAATTTGAGGATACCGGGGCTGCTGGCCGCGAGTGAGAGGAGGGAGGGATAATGATACGTGTAGTGTGTAAATATTGTGTATTTTTTGAGAAACGTTGAGAGCCCCTGGCAGTGTGTGTTTATGATGGGATTTAAAGGAGCATCTCTCTTTCCTTCCTCCGACACGGCCACGGGTGAATCTCTCGGTTTTTCAGTTCTATCAGTCTTATTGGGCGTTTTTCTGCTCGGACGCCGGGGCGCCGGGGCCCGCTACGGTATGAGACGGGACGCGCCGTCACTTCCTGCATACAAAACTGAAGCACCATTAACATTCTTCTGCGGTGCACGATCGGCCGTATTATCTTCTACCGATATAAGTGTATACACGTTTATGCGCACACAGAGGAGAGCCGGTGTACACACGCACACCCGCGTGGCTCAGTCGATGCCCTAATCTGAATAATGCGATCGGCCTGCCATGAGTCTTCTCCGCTTCTCTTTTTCATCCTCCCGTTGGATCACGCGATGTCCGTGCCAGACCGATCCCTCGATTTCGATGTACGGAATACGGATGCCACGGTAGCGCCCACCGAATCCATCCGCGCCTCCGCCGAAAGGGTACGTCGATCCGTGCCCCTGCTGACCGATCCACGACACAGATCTCGCCAGCACTTCTCCGGATTGATGCTTCGAGGCGAGATCATGAGGGTCCTCGAAATCGAAAACGTGACATTTCGTAGACGTGCTTCTGACAGCCATGTCCTTCGTTCGCAGCCTACACGTTTAGTGATTAAGGTTGGTGATCATTTTAAGTTGGAATTGGAATATTAATTAATAATACCCTATAATTTATTATACGTAATAAAATTCTAAGGCAATGTGATTACGGGCATTCTTTGCATTATTGTCACATTAGCTTTACTACTCGGTTTTGCTTGAAATTTAGATTCTGATTTTATAAAAAAAAAATTTTTAATTTTTTTTAAATGGTCACATTTCTCTGGCTTAATCTCAGACATAATGCGTTGAGGCACATTTCGTGATCTCAGAGTTTATCGTTCGAAAGTTTTTAGGCGACAGACAAATACACAATACACGTATAGAAGCTTTCTGCTTTATGTATTAAGATATGTGATTTAAGAACCATTTAAATTTCCAACGACCAAGACTAAGTTTCTATTATTATTTATTATGCTCCATAACAGCGTTCTTCTACTATCAGTCAACACCCGTATTTTACGTTACTGATATGCAGATGGTTTCTATTCGTAAATTCAAATTAATGAATCCGATTAATCGATCCATCTGTCGTCATGTGTTTTAGTGACGTCATCTAGCAGACATGGAGGAAACTTCACGATCATAGCGCAACGTATATAGAAAGTCGGCAATTCTTATCACTCCCGATTCGCGTTCCATCTAGGGAATAATTCGTCCGGTGGATTGGCAGCGCTTGCGCGGTGTCGCTGGTAAAGCGAATTCTGGGTAAAATAACGTGTGTCGTGTCGGCCGTCGCTGTTAAATTTCATCGGTAGGTTCATTGAAAGAAACGGTCACACGATAAAATCGGCGGCGACCGGATTTTCTTACGTAATTCTCCGATCCCGTGGAATCGATTCGCGTTAAAAATCAGTCCTCTTCGTGCTCCGGGAACGTCGAATATTTCGTTTCGTTACTAGCTCGTTACTTGACCGAGTATCGTTTACAGCTTGTACCTGCGTGCTCGCGTGAGTGTACCAAGACGATTCCGCATTACGCACCCTCCGATTCTAATATTCCTGTTCGTTTCCCTGATTTCTAGTTCCGCCGCGTCAGTCACGGCCGATCCACGATGATCGACCTCACGGTGAAGACCTTGGACTCGCAAAATCATGCTTTTTCGTTGGAAGACGACGTAAGTATTTTTTTCGCTCCAATACTTTCTCGAAAACGAATTCTTCTTCTGTTTGCGTACGACCCGAACGATATTATTTCCTGTAATGTCCCGAATGGTATCACCCACAGCTATTAATGTATCAATCCATACTATCAATTTTCAACCATGTCATCACTTCCATTATAGATCTAGAATCTAGATTCTGTTGTCCTCTGCATAGTATGTTTTGTATTCTTCTACAATTTACGATATTCAAGCAAAATTATTTCTTACATTTATTGACCAGCTTCTCCCGTATTACCTCTGGAATTGTTAATGTATGCACTATGGATTCTTAGTTACATGTATATGTAGCCTTTCAGCCATCTAGTCGGTCGATTAATAATTTCACTACCATTGAAACTGAGATACTTTCGTATAATTCACGTGTTTCAATAGCATATAACATTCCAATGCTTTCCTTATGTTACCGATATCAAAGACAAGTGATAAAAATGTCCCTGTATGATGTAATATTACGAAGTTATGATTTAACCTTTCTGCGAAATTGATTTTGATTCCGCGATAAAAGTTATTAACGCGTAGTAGATACATTTAATAAATCTATGTATATATATCGATTATACGTAATTGAAACTTAATTGATAGATAATAAACATTTAAGAAGACATATTTTAATCGTCTTTCCTTTTAAAGCAAATTACAGTACGAGGTTTTAAAGAATATATAGCAGAGTCTGTGGCAGTATCGGCAGATTCGCAGAGACTTATTTATTGTGGCAGAGTCCTTCAAGATGAGAAAAAGTTAAATGATTATGGTATAAAAAATTTCTAATGTCCTTCGATCGTGAAAATAAACTTGGAACTGTGTAACGATCGAAATGTTCGTGATTCAGATGTTAATGGGAAAGTTATACATTTGGTGCAACGCGCGCCGCCCCAGCCTGGTCAGCGAGGGAACGACGGAGGTCCAAGTCAAAGTCAGAACCATGGAGCGCAACCTTTTCAAAATCCCCAAAGAACGCACTATCGACTTACTCGTGCTCAAATGCACGGGAATGCTATGTATTTGGTAGAAGCACACGGTACTATTATTAATAACCTCGCGTGATATGTCCCTGTCTTGAAAATATTTTCCTACACGTGTTATCGATTCTAACAGGATTGCAAGTACCACAGTTGAGCAATAGCTTGTCTAATAGTCGCTTAATCGTGGCGAGGCGAATGCTGGATCGTGCGAATGAACTTATGGATAGACTCGACGATCCCACTTGTCCTCTGAATCCTCAGTCATCTGAGAGCAACGAACCGCCGTTGGCCCAACAGGTACAGGTGGAGCAACTGGCGACAGAACATTAGTAAGTAAAAATGATAAATGATAATTAGGGTATACCTCCGTAACATAAATCGATAAATCTACTAGTCTTTTCAGTACTAACGAAGGCAGAACAAATGGTGGGACCAGACTAGTGGAAGCTGCCGCAGCTACGCTTGCCGCAGCTTTGTCGGCAGCTGGAGCAAACAACGTCACGTTCCTACAACGTATGTATAAATAGGTGTTGTAGATAAACAAATAGAAAGTGCGTCTTTATGCTCAATTATAATTCTTATAAAGCAGGTAATAGCGATGACGGTGCCGAAGCAGTGCCAGTGAACGACGCCAATGACGATAATCAGCCAGATGCACAAGAGCCACAGCACTCGCAACAGTCGCAATCTGAACCGCAAGGATCTACATCGACTAACGATGGGCCATCTAACAGGCGATCCGCGTCACAGTAATGATTCCTAGGCGTATATCTTATGGCTCGTAATATAAAGTTATAATACATAATGAACTTGTTATCTTCAGACTTCCGCGACCCCCACAAATGGCAGAATTATTGGAGCGATTGTTAAACACTCAAGATCGTTTAAGACCATATATAGAACGCTATCGCGTACTTATGCTGGCTGACCCTTCGTTACCTCTAGCAGTAAGTGTTGTACGATATTCTCAAACAGATGGTGCGGGCGTAACTTATTTTATTTTCAGAAGTATTTGAAATAAAAAAAATCTTTAATATCCAGGCAGGACCTGAAGGTGTAGACGAAAATCAGAGGATCGTGGATGGTGTCAGTGAGTGTCTACACTACGTGTCCCACGCTTGTCACGCTTTGAGTGACATTATAGTCGACATGGGTCAGCAACCGCCCAGAAATCTGCGATGTAGACCAATTGTTATACAGCATTCGGCTGTTATGCACTCCGGTATACCTATACAGGTGGAGGTAAGCACGAGTCGCTGGAATATTCGGATTCACCTCTACGTATCGTGAAATCGTTCTTCGATGTGTTTCTATTAGGCACACATTAGTTTACAAAGTAGAAACGCGAACAACAACAACGGTAACGAAGAAAACGGTGACTCTGCGAGTACACTTGGGCAATCAGAATCAAACGAAGCAAGTAACGAAGAGGACAATCAGCGACCAGAATCTGAGGCTGGTGCACAACCGACGGAGCAACAACAGGAACAGACACAGTCTCCATTTGGTACGTGCCGTGATCTAGTTACAATTTAAATCGCGTACATTATTTAGATAAGAAAGGGAAAATCACTTTTCAGGTACAGTCTTTAATTTGCCGAATAACGTGGAAGTGTTGATGGAGGTAAGCCCCGAAGGTAACATAAGCGCGGCATCGGGAAGTGAGCAAGCTCAAGCCGGTGAGAGTAATAACAACAACAATAACAACGGCGGTAAGTTGGCAATTGAAAGAGTTTCATTGTTGCGATTGAGAATAATTTATCAGTAAAATGTTGTTCCATTGGCATTATAGGGAGAGCAGGTGGTGCCGCTGGCGCATTCCCCTGGGGTTCGAATCCTCCGGCTGATTTCATTCGAAATTTAATGCAGGCTGTTGCTGGTCACATGGTACAAGGTGGCATTAGTACCACGACGATCTCAACTCAGAATCCTCCAACAGCTGGAGGCCAACAGACTGTCGCGTCGCACGATGGGAATGCAGCCGCTGGTCAAAGTACTCAAGCACGGTAGGTTTATTAGAATTTGCTTCCTTTGTGATAATTCGTAATACTTTTAATTACTCTCGATCATTATATTCTACTGTAGAAGCAACGTTGGTACTCATCCCACTACAGCGACGCAGACCAGAAGTACATCGCGACCGCATGTATTTCATCAGCAAACTCATCCATTGGGTGTTGGGATGAGTATAGGGCAGGGACTTGATTTCGATCCAATTCTTCCCTGTAATTCGCACCACGTTCGACGAACGTCAACCACAACTTCCAGTACGTCGCAAGGGACACAGACGAGTCAAACATCCACGACTGAAACTCAATCCCAGGCACAAACAGGTATACAATTTAAATACACGTTGAATAATAATTATTACCTGACGAGGTACAAATGTGTTGTTAAAATTATATTAGCGACAACTTCGACCATGACCAGCAACACTACCTCGTCGAACACTACGCCTGTGACAACATCGCAAACGAATGCGAACCACTCTTTCAGAAATCTGCTGCAGCAAGTAATAAGGGCTACGGGTAATCATGCCGGCATCAATGTCAACAGTAACGCTAAATATTTATAAACTTTGCCCTTCGAACGATTGTAGCTGACAATGTATGCATAATTTCCTTTTATCCCAGATACTGATTTGGCCGACAGTTTTGGTAGCGTAATGCAGATGTTTACTAACCAGATTGTCGGCGTGGGAATCATAGGAGATAGGTGTGTTTATCACTCGTAGAATAATTAAGTTATTTATTCATAAAGTGGGGCATCATTTTCTACATTACTTTTCATTATTAGGAGCGGTAATTCTTCCGAAGGTCCTACTTTGGCGGAACTTCTGCCTACCTTTACGTCGCTCATCACGACACAGGATTCAGCAAATCATGAATCTTTATTCACAAACTTATGTATATTACTGGTAATTAAAATATATTCATATAAAGTGCTTATATTATACGTAATATTTGCTGCGATCTAACGTAAGATATTGTCTTGGAAACTGTTTAGTTACAAAATATAACACTAGAGGATGTACTAAGATTGCGACTCGGCGGATCAGAACCAATCGTTCATCTAAGAAGACCGTTGCAAGAATTCTTCCAAAATACTTTTCCAAACACCACGAATGAAGCAATACAAGAACAAGTCATCGAGCTGTTATTCTCACAACTTAGACCGCATCTTCAGAATCTGTTAGTGTTAGAAGAGGACTTTAATGGCAGAAGTGGTTCACGCATAGACATTTGTGCGACCGTGGAAGCTTTGCTGCGTCGCCCCGTTAGAGAAATACTACAAATCTTGTTCAACGCTGGTTCGTAGCCTTTTACAGAGCTTATGCGGCCCAATTTAAAATTGCCGCTTATTAACCGCGATGTATCATGTCTTATTTCTTCTAGACATTAGTGACGCTAGATTTGGGCAAGAAACCGCCACTATTGTGAATAACGGGGGCAGGCAATTATGCGCTGTTCTTCGATATTCCATTAGCGGTGGACAGGCAGGATTGGAAGCTATTGCATCACGGTTCTTTGTTAGTTTCATTATCTAGACAACCCGTTCGATAATTGTACAGTCTCGATTTAACGCTCTTGTCTTATGCAGAGTGAAATGTTGGAGGGCAGTAATACCATACAACGCCACTGGATGCTGAACCTACTTTTCGTTCCCTGCCGTACTTATCTGCGACATATCATGCAACCGCCAGATTCAGAAATTCTTCCACTTTTAATATACAAGGATGTACCCGCTCAACAATTATCGACGCCTTCGGCACCAGTGCATCAACCGTCGCAAACGCAATCAGAAGTGGAGGTAAGCTCGTGCATATTTCTTGCGATTCTTGATTCCGAACAGAAGATTTTCCTTCCGCCATGTTCGTCATTCGAAACCATTCACAAATTTTTATTATAACAGCCCATGGAGACTGAGGTTGTAGAGGAAAGAACAAACTTCGAGGCATCCGTGCCAGACGACGGGGACGAAATCCCAGAAACATTTCCCGGTCACGAAGCATTACCTTCGGTAAGTCTAAGGCTAATCTGCGTGCGCAGCTTTATGTCGTTCATGGCGATACTATAATAAATTATTTCGTTTAGGACTGGGTGCCAATCATTGCGCGGGACGGTGTCAGGCAACGTCGTCAGTTGCAAATGCAGGGGATGACGAACGGCGGCGTGGCGACGTTCAGCGACGCTTACTTGGGAACACTGCCCACCAAGCGGCGTAAACTGATCGAGCAGCAGAAACCACGATTATTGGTCAGTCCAACACCGAACCATTCAGCGATAGCAGCGTCCATGGAGCGTTTAGTAAGGGAAGGTGTGTCCCGGGCAGGCGTGGAGGATGTCGAAGGTGCCGCGGTCGCTGTAGCGGTAGATCCCGGCGTAAGGCGTGCATTCGGCCAAGCGATCAGGGACTGCTTGAACCCGCGCGGTTACGGCACGCCAGATTTCCCGGACCCGTTGCGTTTTCCTAACGCGACTAAATACTTCGCGGATCAGGATGGGCAACCGAAATAATAATTTATAAGGAGAGAATGATTCACGAATGGCTTAGAGTATCTATGAAGGGGAAGTCAGGTAGCACGAGGAAAGTGAGGAAATTACAGAGCGACCAAGGAATATACCAGATATATTCGCAACTTGTAACCACAGATATCACTAATAATTATAATTGTATACGCCAGTTTAGTGGAACAGAATTGATCATTTTACAAGTATCTTCGAACGAAGTCGTACGATGGAACATTAGAGAAACTGTTTGTTTAATTCGCATAGCCTGTAGCATTGTGAGCTATATCGGACGATTTATCCGTGTATAAATATGTTAAATAATTAATACTGTATCATCTATGTTATTAAAAGTTGCAGTAAATCGGCTACCCTTGCTCTCCCGTTGTACTCTAAGCATAAACTGATCCCAAAACACGCCACCTTATATCGGAACACTTTCATTACTAAAACGCATTTTCCCCGTAGGATTATTATCACGCAAACGGAGTGTATTAATCAAATGACACCTGTGTATGTATTATACAGATGGTAATGTGTATTAATGACTATCTTACTTCTGACCTATCCATATATTGTACACGCTACTCAAGTGTCGTCGATATCCAAGCGTATCTTCAACACCGATTCTATCCGTTTAATACCGATGACACTGCTGAACCGATATCAATTGTAAGAACTCGTAGTGTAATATTCAATTTTAATGGAAAAAAAAAAGTGGAGTCACCGATGGTATTTAAAAGCGATTAACTGCGATTTAATACGTCACACTGTAATCGCGGATCGTCTAAACTCTAATATGATAGTTTGTATCACGTAAGCTTTGTTGTTCAATGCGTTATAAAACTTTATCCAAATAACACGCCTCTGTATAATTTGTGCGGATATTTGATTTCGATTGACGGCGGTGTTGCTGAATAATTCAGAAGTGGACATTTATTTATCATGTACAATCTCGAATGAATTTACTAGCGAAATTTTTGATCAATCTAACTTTCAAATAACATTCAGGAGCCATCGAACTTGGAAGAAATGGGATCGAACAGCCTAATAGGAAAATAGCAGGCGATTCGAATTCGTGGTCGTATTAATATTAAGTAATACCAATTATAAATATTTGATAGATCGTAATATAATGTTAATAAATAAAGTAACTGAAGTAATTTTATGCGATCATGATTTTCACTTCGAGAAACTGTACTGATCAATTGTGTTTAAAATTCGCTCTAATATTAATTCACAATAGTTTCTTAGTTAGCGATTCTGCTCGTAGGGAGCGCTGGCGAGGTGTTTATAATCCCATTTAAATGGTTGTTATTGTTCGCGCGTCTCTGAAACTGCGAAGGTGATTTTCTGTGGTGTGTTTCTCGGGTTTCTCTACAACCGCATCCAGACTATTTGAAGCGAAGGAGAAATGGAATTGAGAAACGGATTGGGACTAATTACTGCTTGGAGTTGGGACATAGATTCGGGATTCCTAAGCTGTATTATTCGAGGTAAATTGAAATACATATCCAATACTAACTGTACGTGTCTGTGGCGTCTCGTACTGGGTGTAATGCAATCGGCAATACTTAACTGAAATCGACAAGTAATCCTCATTTTTGTAGACATTAGTTACTCTGAAACTTTAAGAGAATGCAAGGGACATTGAGATAACACGGGTGAAACTCCTAGAAAATTTTTATTTCAAACTCAACTTCTAATCGACATTTTATTGGTTAGTTGAAATTTTCTATTTACTGGAATCAGAGTTTTCCTTCCTTTGTAGCTGTCGCCATCTGTCGTTTCAAAATTCCCACTATCTTCTCTCATTTACACGGTGCTACGAAATGACAGTACATATTTGGTGTTTTTTGGTTATTTACTACTCTATACAGGCGACAAGAAGCATTTACCTTCACGATTAGGTTCTCTCTGATACTCTCTAGTTAAGTCTGCTAACTTATCAAACGGTAAAAAGAAATCATTGTAAATTCCGATCCCTGTACTAAATATTAAAACTTTGTGTACATTTTTTTCCGCGATACACACAATTCACACGCCCTCTTCCCCATAGATGGCGTATAGACAGAAACATCAAGCAGATTTAATTTAAGTTATCGCTTCCACCGGTGAACTGTTTACTTCGTTATTTAGGTGAAATATCATAGAAGCGATTCTCGAGTGAATCTCTGTCAATACCATTGCATATTCGACGAGTTAGCAACATTATCGGTTACTTGTATTCCGACAGTCGGATGTACCGAATTAGCAGGCGTCAGCTGAACCTTACAGCCAGTCATTATCTAAATAAAACAGTTACCCATGCAAAGAATCGCACAGCCTTCCAAGTGATCAATTATTATTCCCGACTGTATCGGGGATTAAGGGGGCATTATCGTTGATACAACGGATTAGATCTTTCCACGATGTCGATCGCTTGTGCGCGATACCGGGGCTGTAGACATACGACGTGAAGACGCGATAAATCAGTTATCGCGCAGGTATCGGGCAAACGTAGATAGGGCAGGTGACGCTTCCTCGCCGCGTTACGAAATCGAGGCGAGCATCTGGAATCTCGCGTCTAATTGAAATTATATACCGGATGAGGTATTCCAAATTACCACCTCGATTCGCGCCAACCTTACTGCACAGTAGACACAGAAAAAATAGATCAATATTAAGAGTTCGTGCACCCTCGAATATTGGATTTCGTTTGAACAAATTCAAGTACATCTCCGAAACCGTGCAATTTATCGGCAAGCGATTTCTTTCTACAGATAATAAAATACATACCCACCGCACTGTTATTATCGATTGAAATCAAGAGGACAAGGTGTACGCGATACTTTTTCCTTCCGCATAAATATTCTTTCAAGAGAGAGCCTCGCTGATCGCAGAAACGCGCGAGCCAGGTGTATCGTTGCCGTTTCGTTGCACGGCTCCTTCGCCGCGATAACGGGGACGCTGCATTTGGAATATATTTGTTAAGGCACGTCTTGAGCGGTCCGTGCTCGACATTTAGTTTGTCTATCGCGCGATAAGATTCAACGAGGGCGGGCAACGGGTCGAATTAAAAACGGCCCCGTAAAGAGGGGCAGAGGGGGGGATGGTTCGCGCCAACCCTTCTTGTATTTAGACAGAAAGGGGGGAAAAAGGAACAGGAAAGAAAGGAAAGCAAAACGGATTTCCCTGCCGTCTCCCCACCTCCTCCTCCCCCGCCGTACCGGTTGCCACTCGCTAATAGGCGCTCGTTAATATTGCGAGTGCCACTCTTGAATATCGAGGAGAGGTTTCTACCTTCCCTCCCTTTTTTCAACGTTTCGTCATTTCCCTCCCCCCCCCCCCCCCATCCTCCCTTGCCCCACCCTCGAGCGTTCACTCTTTCTCGTTCCGTCGATAGGGTATCCCTCTTCTCCC
Organism: Andrena flavipes; assembly: GCA_963971345.1. NCBI lineage: Eukaryota > Metazoa > Arthropoda > Insecta > Hymenoptera > Andrenidae > Andrena > Andrena flavipes. Next base: position 2,873,123 of record OZ020482.1, read on the forward strand.
TCGCTTCCCGCCACCCCCTACCAGCCGCAACGCGAGCGTTCGCCGGATTAAGGCATAATGAAATTACGAGGGTCACGTCATTTTATAAAACGATCGTTAAGCTTCGAGAGTGTTCGCTCGACGTTGGCTCTCGTCGAAATGACACCGCATTGAAAACGATCGATCGAAAATCTCCGGGGGCTAAAGAGCCCCGGGGCCGCGCCGGGGAAAGGGGACCCGGAATTTCCGGCGGGGAAACAGCGGGGGGGGCGGGCGGAGGGGGAGGGAGGGGTGCGAAGGCAGGGAAAAGAGAGTAGGATAAGTGCAGTTTTATGTACAACAGCCGGGGAAGGCTAATAAATCGGCGCCCGTTGTAAAATCAATTATTAATTTAATCCGAACGGAGCCCACCGGAATTCACCGAAATAACGGCGAGCATCGGCAGACGTTGTTGCAAACGCAACCGTCGTAAGCGTGCGTGCGCGCGGTACTTTATGAACACGCGCGCTCCCGTTAACATTCCGCGTGCCAAGATTGATTATAATTTATCGGCGCGTTGCGTTAAGCGCTACATTATACGGGGCGTACCGATCGGCCGCCCGTTTTTCGGCGACCCGGGACGATTCGCGGAATTAAAATTCTCGCGAAGGAATGCCCGTTTATCAGACGCGCTTCTATTCCTTCTGCGCGAGCGTAATAATTATCGAAGTCTCGCGACAAGTCCCTAATCTGCCGAGATTGAGAATTTCTAACCTTTCGCTGCCCAGGCTATCGGCGCCGCTGTAGCGTTGCCCAAAGGCGTTCCACTCCAGCAGCCATCGTTGCCGGCGAGATCGTTATCTCTCGTGTCGCGCTGATAATAATGAATAGGTGTCGATAATGTTGATTCGATTAGTTTCTGATTTTTCGCGAAGCTATTTTAGTTGCCTCGAAGCATTATCATTCGCAAACATATGTAAGGCATCTGTCCCGGAAGTGCCTCCGCGATTCGCTATCAAGACGAGCCAAAGATTCTCGGAATGTTCACGGTCGAGTGACGAGTCAGCTTACCTCCTTCGGCTAACAGGTCCACTTGGCTGTAATTTCAGCCGCATACTTTCTGCACCTACTGTACCCATATATTCCCCTCGCCCTGGTTCGTGGCTCTTCGAAATTAATATCTAGCGTGTATTACGACCAGTCCCCCCAATTTTCTTTAGGAATTATTTTCGGAGGGATATCGCGCTTCCTAGCCCCGCCTGTCACGCGTCGATTTTTCCCGATTCCATCGATGAGCAGAATTCCGCAGGGTCGGACCGGCGGGCGGCTCTCCGCGCGTCGCCACATTCGTAAATACCCTCAATAACGATATAATTGGCCGCGTCGGCGTATTCGTTAGATTCCGGCGCCGACGCGACGCAATTGTTCCCCGAGCTTTATTAACTGCCCTTTCAACATCATCGAAAACGCCGGGCAATCGCGAACCGGCCGCTCGGAGCCGATACCTACGGTTCTCTCGTTGAACGCGAACCGCGTTGCCTCGGATCGCGCGATAAGTCTGTAATCGCCCGATAGCGCGGTATCGTGTCGACTGACTTAACGGGGCGGGGCAGGGGTATAATTTCATTAGCTAGTAACCGGATTCTCTGTTTCGACTGTCTCCCCCCCCCCCTGCCCGTCCCTCCCTCCACCCTTGGAACACTTTCCGCCCGGAGACAAAGCGATAGGCGTGAAGCCGAGTGCCCGCGCCCGGTGCCGAGAACGTGGGATTGAAAGGGCGTGCTATATCGCGTGGAAAGGAACGGTCTAGAGCGGAACTGTCATAGCTTGATCGATAAAACCCGGGACACCTTGTATAGCCCAGCTGGAACCGACCGTCCGATTCGACGAAACTTTTTCAACGGGCGCGACGGAGGGGATAACACCTTCGTTGCACTTGTCAACGAAACGGGTCGGGCTACCAGGGAACGATATCGTCGAATGGAGCTCGCGGCTGCTCGTTGTCGCGGCTAGGAACAAGGGGATTTTTCGGAGTCTGGGAGCGAAAGGCGTTGGTATTAATTGGCTGGACCAGTTCGTGTGGAGTGGCCCCGACGACTTCAAACTACTACCAACATCGGAACTATCACCGCCACCCCCCTACTACCACTCAGGCAACGGCTATTCTCCGCGCTCCAACGTTTTTCGTGGTCCGTGCCACGGAAATGTTCGTTCATTTGGTGACCGTCCGCTTCCCCCGACCCCTCCCCCCCCCCCCCCCCCGTTCCCCTCTTTCGTCTTTCTTCCGCGACCCCCAGGGGTCGTACCCTCTTCCTTCTTCGGAGCCCCCCTACCACGGACGGGTAGGAACTCGAGGAGATCCAGCGGGAGTATAGGCTGCCCTTCTCGGTGTGTTGTGGCAGCCGCGTCTATACACACACGTACACCGGCACGCATACGCGCAGAAAGGTATAATAAAGGTCGTGGGGAGCAGTCCGCGCGGACTTAACGGCTGGCTGTCAACGAGCGCGCCGTATGAAAGCCAGTTGGTCGGCGTTACCGCGCTCTTCCGGCAGGATTGGCCTTTTTCGTTCCCGATTACGCCTCTTTATTCGCCCACTGGGCGTCGCCGTGGATTTTTCCGCGCTCAGGTTGGCTGCCGGCCGGAGAACGGCTCTCTTATAGGCTGTCTCGCTGGTTTTTCCGCGCGGCTGGCAGACACCGCGAGTCCGCGCGGACTAGACCGGGGCCGAGGTTAAGACGCCTTGGCAATCAAGTAGAACCTCGGGCAAGCAGGGGCGGTTATGGGTGGTTATCGGAAAGGGGGTTGCGAGCCGCGCCGTGCCTCGGTATAGAGAAAGAGAGGATGTACGAAGGCGGCCATATTTAGAGAAGGAAATCAGTGAAGAGCATTTCGCGCCGTGTACCGTGTTCCACCGTCTGTCCTCGTCTCCCGCCCGATACCCGCTCGCGCCCCATTCCTTCCATTCATCTCCGTCAGGCTATCGGCTGTCCCTTCGTTTCTCCCCCGCTCGGTGTCCGCACACATCCTCCTGCTCTACTCAGTCCGTCGGCCGCGTCGTGCCCGTTGAATTTTGACGGATGAAAAGTAACCGAGGTCGTCAGAAGCGGTCGAGGTTCCTTCCCGCCCGACGGGGAATTATGGTTTTGCGGCGGCCGAGTCTCGGCGATCATCGGCGCGCTAAAAGACGAAACGTTCCTCCTCGCCGCTCGTCGCGTTGAGCTGATCGCTCCTCTCTCCACTTCCTCGCCACCCTTTCTTCCACTCTCGTTCAGACGTCCTTTTAGCACGCACGTTATACGCGGTACTTTACGCACTCCCAGAGAACTCGTCGCTCCTCGTATCTCTCGCCTCCGACGATCAGTTTTTACGGGCGACGGGGGAAGAGTCGGCGGGTGTTTGTTATTAACCCGAGGAGAGCGTAGCCCCTGCCTGGAAACTTTACCGCTCCGGCGTCGTAAATAGACGCGTCGGCGTCGGGAAACTATTGCTGCGCGTGTTTGATTCGACGCCGAGGCAGAAACACGCTTCAACATTTTCCATAGGCTATACACGCCGGCGGTTTTCTGTGACGTCGCGCGTGTGTACACTTTGCCGTCGCGTGTTCGCAAACCGTCAGCCTTCAGAGAACCCACCCTCTTTGCTAGGCCGCAGTCAGCCCCCGCCGGCCACGTATCCACGTACAGGGTGTAAAAACAGAAACGGCCATGACGTTCTAGCACGAATTCGCGTAGCTCCAGAGTTTTCTTTTATTCCCACGTATGTATTACACTTGAGAAAAAATCAGAAATCCAGAATCATGTGATAAAAGACTGTCAAAGTCTTTGAGACTCTTTGGCAAGAGTGCACAGTTAAAGTTTAGACTTCATTAAAATCCTTGGTATTACACCGGTAGCACATATCATTTTCTGAGGAATAACTACTATCAGCAATGACTTCGTATAAATTTACCTGTGACTATTTGTATAAAATAAATATTTCCAAAAAGTGTCAAACGCGAACTTTTCCACGACATGTGGGGCAAAAGTTCGAATTTTAGGGAATGCAAAGAATGTTCATTTAAAAGAATGCAACGAGAAATATCCACAAAAATGTTTTATTTTCCTACATGCAATACTTGTGGCAATATAACAAAACGACTAATAGTTTACAATTAATTTTTTGTTAATCAAGGTAACAGTAATCGCATTCAGATTTTCTTTTCATTGCTTCATTTACTTCAAGCTGAGTTTTTAATAAAAAAAAGGTTAATAAAAAAAATTGAAAAATATTGTGGAATAAAAATCAATAAAAAAAAGCTGATATGGCTCAACTATCATAAACTCAAAATTCATTTCCATGTTGTGATTGATAATTAATTTCAAATTTATTTTTTATAGTCGGTTTAATCAGTTTTTGTTACTAATTTAACAAACACTAGAAACAAAATAAGTTTAATGGAGATTTATAAACACGCGTCAAATTATTTTGGGGCAAAAGTTGGCATTCGAACTCTGTTATCTGTAAGGATAATTGAAAACTTCTATTAGCACTTGTGCATAGAATAATTTCAGCTCTTTTAAACGACATATGAATTAAAATATTTACTGATCAATTTATAGGAATAATATTGATTCCTAAATATGAGAATTTTGTACTTACCGCATTGTACGATAACAAAACGAAGCACAGCTACACAATTCGACACCGTGACTCTACCTTGATTGACAATTCACTGTTAATCACCATTGGCCACTGCCACAACTCCCACTATGAAATTCGCATGGTGCGAACTTTTACCTACCTTTACTCTATCATTGAAAATCACAGAAACATTTAAAGCTAGTCACGTTTCTCAGGACACCCTGTATATTTGTTGCGAGTACCCACTGGCGTAGCGAAGATTGGGCACGAATTCGAACCTGACCATGTCAAGATCGTGTTTAACAAATCTCATTCAATTAACCCTTACCACAATCTCAATATCGTATTCCCGATTCGGCGAGAAATCGCGAAGCCTATTCGCAATAAATATCGCGGCCACTCCGAAAGAAATACAAAGGCAGGTACATCCTCTAAAAAAAGATACACAAATGCTTGAAAGGGGGCAGACGTAACGTTGCCATTGCACCTAATCTCGCTATTATGGCGTATGTAACAACGAGCAATAATTACGATTCCGTGAGTCATCGAATCTAAACATCAAGTTCCACGCTATTGTTTCTCAGCCCCCGCAGTCACCGAGAGGAAAAGAGGAGCACTTCTGGACACGTAAACGTTCGTGAACGCGTGAATGGCGCGCGCGTATAATCGCTGCGCGCCTCGAATCCGGGCGATCATTCGAGTCAG